>CAJPVJ010000797.1:0-20368 GCA_905397405.1 Oppiella nova
GCAGTTCAATCCAGTATATACTCCATTCACTATACAATTAATACCAAATTATCTCCTAACTGCTATACAAATTGATACTCATATACTAAAACACTTGTTTAGTAGTTAGAAAATATAGTTGTGGTCATCAGCACTAATGATAACAATTGATTGAATGAATGCCTATGTATTAAATGTATTCACTTATGAATGTTTGTATGTTTTGCCGAAATTGTTGGTCAATAGAGTTCTACAAATAAAATTCAAAGAGATGTGAAATCGGAGACAAAACTTATAAGTCTTATACCATAAGATCAAAAATAGACGATTCCTTTCGGATTATTGGTGTACTTTATTTTATTGTATTGTATTACTATTGGAGTAAATATTGATAATATGAAAGACGTATGAAACACGTTTGGGTCCAATATTGGATTATTGGGCGAGTGGTGAGCCCATCAGCTCAGGGACTATCTGCTGACATACAATGCATTCAATTACAGAGACATACAGTTCCCTACGAGTGCCTCAACATTGAGCTCATATGAAGCAGAGCTCGAATTTATCTCAAAGTATGCATGAGTTGAATGCTTTCACAATACATATGATTTCATCTAAGATTCACTAAATTTGATTCACAACCGAAACACTCATATCTATATCACAGACAGAATAACGCAAATTCATACGACAAACACATTTCAAACTAAATAATAATAAAGAAATCACTTTTTCCCGAAACTTATTCTTTAGAAAATGATTAAATTTAAAATTCTAACCAAAAGTGTCATAAATGTCAACAAATCTCAATTGAGGCCTAAATGCATGAGAAATCACTTATTTTTCATATACTGTACTCCTATTCTGAGTATTGATTTAATTTTCAAAGAGTTGGAGAACTGAAGCACTCGTAAGACTGCACTGTATTTGTGATGAATTGTTAATATAAATCATATATAACTTATGCATTGAATGCAAAGCGTTGGACCAAAAAAATGTGAACAAAACCGCTGAACAAAGGAACTAAACACTATATCCCTGAGCAAAATGTCTGTCCCAAAGGCTAATTTTAGATGCGAACACATTTTCATGTTTTCACCATTCAATTCATGAATAATTGAATGCTGGGATTATTTTTCAAAATTCAACACTAAATATATTGCAAACAGAGAATTGCTTTATTTGAATCCGAAGTGAAAAGTGAACAAAAAAATATTCGCATAAAAATGTTTGTTTGCTATGATATGGAAGTGGGGTTTCATATCATTGATTGCAGTGATCCGGTGCTCAATATATTATTCTAATGCAATTGTGGCATCACTTCGGTGTTAATACCGACAAACCGATGCAAGTTATAAGAAAATTCTCCACACTTTCAGTTTATATTTAAAGAATATTCCTGAAAATTCTCTCAAAATATTTATTATACAAAAAGAGAGAGAAATTCTACTGAATTTAACAGCAAGTAAGCAGTGAATTAGTTGTGACACTACTATCTGGAGGCAATCGCTAACAAACAATTCTCGGCACAAAAATTATTTGCTTTTAACGGAGAGTACTTTTGGTTTTATTTCTATAAACTTATGCTTCAGATTTTATTTAATATTCCAAATGTCATACTTTGAAAGAATTTCAAAATGAATATTTGATTTTAATAAAAAAAAATAGTAAAAGTCATAAATGTTTGAAACGATTCATTAATTTTTTAAAGGCATTAAATTTTGAAGAGTGGGTCAAATTAATTCATTGAAAAAATCACAATCTATTGTTGGTTTGTGTTGATATGTCATTGACATCAAAAGCCATAATAGTTCACAGCTTTTGTAATTATAAGTTATGCTAATCTTTGGTTGAAAACATTTTTTAAAAGATTGCTCTTAAAGAGAGCTCAGGAACTATGGCTCACATGAATGTTAGGCACAGAATAATTAGGCCCTCGAATGGGAACATATGCGCTCCGGTGCTCTCACTGAACAACACATTAAAAAGGCATCAAATTATGATTGTATAGACTGTGACATAAGGATGAGTCGCAATCCCTATGCAATGCATTAATCAATATATCACGAGAATAGAGAGCTTCACAAACACAAAGACTTTGTAATACTTCTTTTGTAAGGCATTTCGCAGTACTTGTGCTCTCAAAACATTGCTTTATAGTAAAAATGTTAAACAGAGTTAAAAATAATTTAATGAATAAAACTAGAAAGCGATGCAATGCTGGTAATAATGACTTAAATTAGCCAAAACGAGAGAGAGAGAGAGAGAGAGAGAGAGAGATGTTTATTTAGGTAAACAAACTAAGAGTTGGCTCAACAAAACTCTATTGTGTTGGCAATTGATTAGTCTTTTTTCGCACTTTTGCTGATAAGAGATGAAAGCTTTTGTCACTTTTTCCTATTATTATCTAAGCTTAACAAAAGTGTCCCAAATTTTATTATATTTCTAATTAACTTTTGAGATTATTTCGCTACATTTTCAATGAAAGCATCCCATTATAATCAATTGAATAATGTATTTAAACATTGATTAATCACTGCTAATGATTATATAAAATTAGTATTTTTCTGTAAAACTTGAAAATACGTCAGTTTATGAACAAAATATTAAAGTATTCACAATTCTTTCTAAAGCAATGAATTTTTCATTTTATATGTCATCAGAGAAAGTGATAAACCAGAAAATGTTGTATAAGTTCTGAATTTTAAGTTAGTTTTGATAAATAGCAAGAAATGTCAGTTTTTAAAATGAAAACAAAAATACGGAATGAAGTATTGGTTTAAAGAAAATGCAAACCATTGAGAGACTGCACGACTCACTACTAAACACTGGAATAAAAATCGAAATAATGGCAGAAAAGTGAGAGGAGGCAGAGATTGCAGACTTTGTGAACATTATATAACAAACTTATCAAATGCTTTAACTTAACTCTAATATTGAAAATCTGTTCAATAAGTCGATATACTTTACTAAAAGTATATACAGTATATGAGATAGTACACTTTATGTCTACATTTCTTGCTTTAAGATAGTTTTAATATTATTGTGCAGTTTAATGAAAATATAAAAACTGAATATTTAAATAAATATTTAGAATATTGTATTTGATAGAAGTGTAATTCACAAATTGTTTAATTATATCTTATATTCTGTGAGTCAAAATAAATAGTCATTTTGTTTTATTAGAAACATAAATCTGTGTTATTTATAAAGTATATCGTAAGTAGATGGTTTTTGATTGTCATCGTAACTAATCATTTAAAGAATTGTTGCTATAATTTGTGAGTAAATGTAGTGAATTGAAGCAAAACCCACCAATTGATCGCTTGTTCGTTAGATTTTAACATCAATTAATAAAAGCGACAGTCAATGCAATGTTAGTCAAAATGTGAGACTTTTGAAAGCCGCCCATCCTCTTAAAATTTGAATTCATCTATATCATGTAGACTACATGTATAAATATAGAGTGAGTTATGTTTCAGAAGTGTTATCTCTAATTATTTCTTTGTATGCTAGATTAATTTTTGTAAAAATTATTTACCCTAGAAAAAATTTACAATTAGTTATTTATGGTTAATTTTAAATTATTGGCTAATTAATAACTAAATTAAAATAGCCAATTGGTAATCTAATGCTGTAATATAGCAATAATAAGATCTATTAAAATAGATAGATAATATTGTTCTTTTAAAATTTAACATTTTAAAATTAACAATATAAGGAGTTTTCTACATTTTGTAATACACGATTCTTAATATATTATTTTGTAAAAAGTTTAAAATAATATTTGAAAATATTAGCAAAATATGAGAATAGCATAATGCGAACTTCAGTAACAAAGAAATGTTTTGGAAATATGATTGTTATTTTGTTTTGTGAGCAATTGTAAGTCATAACAATGAAGTATAGATTATTTTTTATCCAGGAATTGATGTTATAAGATGTTAAGTAGAATTCGTATAGAATATAGTGAGCAGTGGAAGGGAATGGTAGGGAAGTGGTGGTGGAGGAGACAATACTGTTCACAATATAGAATAGATGTTTATACGTTTAGAATAGGGCAGTGCTGTAGTACTGGATGTTTAACGCATATCCCAATAGAGAAGTGAGTGTTGGAAGCAATTCAAAGTGACAGTTAGAGTACGAATATTTACAACTCTAACAAAATTGTTTGAATGTATTCTGTATGCCAGAGCACATATAGATTGAGCCTTTTTTACTAACTTAAGTGTTAGTGCACTCAATAAAACCACAAGATCTGCTTTGACTAAGTATTCTCACTGAAGTCAAAGCCGCCATCAAATTACAAAAGATTTTATTGGATCCGCAATTACTTGTATCTGAACTACATTTTAATGCAGTCTTTAATCCTCACTAAAACATTCACTAGAAATAGATGCCAACTCTTCTTCACAACTCTCTCTCTCTCTCTCTCTCTCTCTCTCTCCTCATTGTTCCCAATGTCTCCTACCGTTCATACCGTGCTTTTCTCTCAATGCGATCATTGCTCTAAACTCATGACTTAAAAGAATAGTCTGTTTTGTGCCCTTCTTTTCGCACAATCTCTCATAAAAGACACACAAAGACAGTGAACACAGACTTAGAATAAAAGGCAAAACGTTTACTCTTTGACTCATCTGATTGTGATTCTTATGCCTCGTCTCTAATTATCGTTACCCTCACGAGTCAGCCTTAAAAGTCAAACTCAGAGATTGAATAAACAGTAAGAAACACTAAAATCAATTGAGACATCACTTTAATATTTTGACTAACACTGAGTTTACGTCAAATTATTATTTTTTAGATTATCCTTAGCTTTCTATTCTTTTTTGCCTTTTTAATGAGATTTTTAAAGAAAGTTAAAATAAACTTATTTACAATGCAATAAATGTTTATATTTCAAGATAAAACAAACATTATGATAGCTAAACTCAAATCCTAATGCACTAATCTTCTAATTAATTAAATAATTAGTTTAGAAATAATCTGTTATTTGTTGTCTAATAACAAAAGATTTAACTCTATCCAACACAAAATGTATAGAAAACATCAATTAATTTATTTATAATTTAAAAATAACAATAATACTAATGATCAGAAATTTAAATACTTTATTACTTGTGTCCAATTTTTCGTTAATAAATTAACACAAATTATTAAAACGACAATATATTTTTTATTCAAACAAAAAGATTTTTCTAACTACCGTATAATGTAATCATTGCGCTCATACTGTACAGTCGATTACAAAAATATGACATACAAATGTTATATTTCATTTCATAAGTTAAATAAAGTTTTATCAATTTGAGTGCTATTCGTATAATTGGCTTAAATATGAAGTTAGCATTTGATTTGAAGCATTCGTTAGAATTCGTAATATATTGAGAAGAGCTTTAATTTAGAGAATTTGTGACTCAATTCAGTTCTTCTGCACTCTATTAGCAAAGCGTAACAAGAATTCTGGTCACGAGAAGCGCCTCATATTATGCCCATTGCTTTGGCGTCTAATTGCAAATTACGTGAGACTTATAAATGCCATTCTCTGCCAAATATGTTATTTAGAGCTCAATATTCAAACCAAAGCAGAGTTTTATTAATGATTCAATTCTAAAACAATACAAAAGAGGATAACGATCTCTATATATATACAGCACACCATACGATACATACAATACATACCAACGCTTTCTCCACTCAATTGTACTCTTTTTCCCGTTTCTCTTTCCATTCGTTTTATATTTCGCTTATTTATTGTTATGAGACATAAACTCTAATCAAATGTTTTATTTACTATTTATTATAAATATATTAATTTATGTTTTCAAAGAATTACAATACATAGTACCGTATATTGTGTTATTACAATGAATTGATTCAAGAATGTATATTAATATTTCATTTAAAATATAAAATTTGACTCTTTTTTAATTTAGTTGAATGTAGAATTACACAATTTTGGGCATTCATTTCATTTAAGTTAATAACAATTGTAATGCACTTCAAAATGAATACTAAAAACAACTGAAATAAATTAAAATTCATATAAAATTCATATAATAATAATAATAGTATATTTTATTACATGAATAAGTCAAGAATATTGTGTAAAGAAACAAAAGTATTAAAAAGATTTAATGTTTAGAAATGCTGTGAACTTGTAATTGAATGCATGAAAAGAGGAAAATCTTGTTAGTATTAGAGTCAAAGAATTTTATATTGATTTTTATTAATAAGATTATCAGACATAGAGATAAAAGTTAAGACAAAATATATTCTTTTGCTCCTATTTTATCGATAATGTAATTCAATCTATTTGTTTTGGTTTCGATAATAACATTAAAGTCCTGAATATAACTGAATATAATTAATTAAATAAAAGAAATTATTGACACAAACAGTGAATTAAGTTTTTGCTAATATTTTCATTTGAGTTCTCAATCATTGTTTTATACATCGCTTCTCCTGACACTAAATTAATTTTCTGTCAATAATACTATTATATAATAACATGTATTGTATTTCTAGTATCCCTTAGATAAGGTCAGACCTTTTGCTGATAATGTATTTCACGTCTGACACAAACTAATGATATTTTTGTTCACTTAATAAATGACATCTTTTTTTCTATATGTCTTTTGACAACTTTAGTCCTAAATAAACAATAATTTAATTCTTTTCATTACATTCCTATAATAATAAAAATTTTATAAAAGTATTATACTCTTTATATTCTGGAGTCCAAATAAACATTAAGAAATGCACAATTTTTACATTTAACAATTACTTATTTTTGGAAATAATATTTTCTTAAAGTTTGTAATTCATTTATTTAAATGTTTTGATTGATTGCAATGACAATTGTGTTTCAATTATATGGTAATCAAATAGAGCTCTAATTCATGAGAACATCGTGTTGAGTGTTGGCTCACATATCACTGTTTGCTGACATTAGACTTGGAGTCACGCTATCTATCAAACTATCAAACCATTAATCGATCTCAAAGAACATCATTAAGGGAACCGTTCACAGACGTGACGCTATTATCCATTTAAAAGGTTTGCTTTACAACCATTATAATTGTTTGGATGCAAAACGAGTTCAAAATTGTATCACTTTTCGTATCGGAAGTAAAGCTCATTTAATATTGATTTTCGCCAAACTTCTTAAGAGTATTATTGGCTAACAATTTATTATTGCTTTGAATGAAACGGTACTTTGAATGAAAAAATTGTGAAAAGTGTTGACAGCGAACGAGAGAGAGAGAGAGAGAGAGAGAGAGAGAGAAAGAGAGAGAGAGAGAGCTGAGACAATATTACATAAAATTTTAAATTATTGATCTCTACCTGAAATGGGGTTATAATACGAATGCATTGATGTATTGATAAAGCAGTGACTCATCATTAATAATGAATGAATGAAAATCGGATTTTTTGATTAAGTTATAGAGTTGTGAAGTGATAGGAAGTACAGCTTCTATAGACTGCACTACAATCTAATACATAATAAGCTTTTCCATAAAGCTAACCAAAACTTTTCCCCGATTCAAAATCCATATAATCCATGCGATATGATAGCACAACATAGCCGTCATTATTCTCGAGCCTCACGAGTCATAAACCGTTGTATGGATCCAAAGACCCAAACTTTCATCAATACGAAAAACAACGGGATTTGGATGTTATGCCCGCAGATATGCTTATAGTTTATGCCATTATTTTCTGGCAAAACCGCACAACTTTGCCAAACAAACCAATCATTTGTTGAAAACAATAACATCGGAGATGAAGATGTCGTGCGATTGACATTAAGACGAGTCTCCATTCAATGGTTCAGTCAATTCAGTCAACACTAAACAATACTTTACGATATTTTTATATTCAATAATAGGTTCACTATATTTGGGCTAAAAGTTAAGCCTCTTATATGAAATGAAACACTGTTTTTATAATCAAATATTCTTTTAAAAGTGAATTTGTGGCCAAAGACTAAAGGAAAGTACACACAAATGGCAGTTCAATGTATGGTATAATTTAGTAATGCAGACAATACAGACATCCCATCGAAATATTATATTAAATTAGAAAGTCTTCCTAACATGACATTCACCGTAAAAGCATTGAGTGATAACTTATATTACAAATAGTCTAATATTGACTGTACTGTACGTACTCTACCTCAAGGCTCGCAAAATGTGAACGTTTGCCCATTTCAGTGAACAACAAGAATATAAGCAATGAATATGTCTTTAAAACTTATTTATCCGTATTGATACAATTTTGAAGTACTGGTTATTTGTAATGTGATATGTGGACAGTATACTAAAATAATAATTTCACTTTTGAGATCGAAATTAACCTGGCTCTGATTTACAATACAGTATAGGTTGTAATTGTAATACTGTACAATGAAGGTTTCTAATAGTATCAGTATGTGACAAAGAGTTTAATATTGATTGTTATACTATATGTAAGCAGCTAGTGTATTATTATGGATAATAAATATATAAGAAACAAATAAAATCCATTTTTGATATTTTAAGTCAATTATCGGTGTTTATTAATATATGGTTACTAAATAGCATACAGTACTGTACACAATAATCAAATAAAAACTAAAAAGCTAACTCATAAGAGTCAGGATTTTACTTAAAGTATAACTTACAAAGAGTAAAGTAATATAAAAACTTTATTCAATACTCTTAATGGAAACCTTTCTCTCAGTTGTTCCCATAAAAGCTTTTTTCAGTCATTTAAAATCATACATTCAAAAACTTTTCCCTTTAAAATTCACTTATTTTTACACAATATTCATGTTGTGAATAAAACTGAAAATATACTTTTAGAAAATATCCTCTTTTGACAAATTTGGCTGAAAACTCGACTTTTATTTTTTATGTATTTCTGATAAACTGATTCCTAACAAGTTGTTTGCGTTGAATTAAACTTATTTTTGAGTCCTATTTCTTCCTCAAAATAGATTGCATTCGCATTGAATTGTGGCTAAAAAACACGAATACGAGTGACACGTAAATCAATTTTCTAAACCAATGATTTGCGACCAGCGGTAAGACTTTGGATCAAATCTGGTTTTCCACAGCATTTCTTTCATATAAATTCATTGCATTTACAATTGAGTTGACCCTCACATCTCTCCAACAAATTATTCAATTCTCCAAAACTCAAGCAAATTGTAAACTCTTTCAATAAATTTCAAATTTCAAAACAAATTAAATGTATATTACAAAATATATTAATATTTTTACCAAAAATCTAGTCATAAATCAGTATTTTTATACACCATTGCTTTATGCTGATATATTTATACACAGTATGGTGACTGTACAGCAAGTAAGTTATGATCCATTTTCGGTTCATTTCTTTAAAAGAATTTTAAATTTTGCAATAAATACCAAATCATAAAATCATTTATTAAAATTCGAGACATTTTTATTTAATTGGCAAGAATTTTAAGAAATATAAAAAAATATATAACATTTTAAGAATTTTAAAATCTTAAATGTGTTTAAATATTATAAATCAAAAGATCATAAATGTTTTTTGAGTATAACTTATATCAGTAAATGAATACTTTATAAATAAGTTATATAATGTTTAATACCATTAAAATTGATTGAAATAATGCTTTGATTTAATGGCTGTCTTTGAGATAAGGAAAGTTAATGTAATCAAAGAATTGAATGGAAAGGCTGTCAACAATTGATTCATTTATCCTAACAAATAAAGTCATTGTATATAAAAGAATTGAAATCTAAAATTAAGAGACTTTAAGGGGCTTTGAGTTAAATTTGGAAAGAGTTTGTATTGATGTGAAGATAATGCTGGCCTTAAACTAAAATAAATTTCATTCATTAATTCTGTCAGTAGTCGGGAGTATATAAAACAAAATTCGTTCACAAGTTTAACACAAATTTATACGAAGTCTACCTTTGATAGAGTCATTCGTATTGACTTGTGTTACATGAGATCGATATGCAGTGCAGACCTTCTCTGCCATTATTTCAAGTAATACTTCCAATGCTTTCGTCAATACTTCACACCAATTGTGCCAAAGAGTCGATATCTTTCATAGAAATACTCTTTAATACGCTTTGAGCTTAACTTTTATATTATTCTAACTCTTGACTACTTTTATAAGTATTTTTATACTATTCAATAAATAGGCTTTAATCGCACCACAACTCTGAACTATGCTTTAGTACTAATTTAAAACAAATCAAAAGTATTTAAAATTCATTTAAACAAAAATCAATAGACTGGACACATCTGTAGATAAAAGGAATGGAAAGTTATTTTTAAAATGAACTTATAGTGAAAGTTATATTAAAATATAGTCTCTCTCTCTCTCTCTCTCTCTCTCTCTCTCTCTCTCTCTGCAAATATTGACAAAAGAAAAGAGAGAAGAATAGAGAAGAAATGGTACGACAGTGTGTTCAGTGTGTTTGGTGTTGGGCTGCCATTCACTCCATTCACTGATTCATTGTGAGTGCGAGTGAGTGGAGAGCGTGTGATGTGTTTGATGTGATCGTCAGTACTAAGAAGTGGTGACTTCTGTGCCGAATGCAAAAGTGATGCGATTTGTGCTGTTGTTCGCACTATTAGTGATGGAGGTGTGAAATGGTGTTCCCCTTATATGAGTTAAGTCAGATGCAGCACATCATACACTGGGCGAGGCTTACATCGCATACAGACATCGCTTTCTTCTGTGTAAGCATTGATCGCAAGTATAAGAAACACAAGACATTAGTTCTGTACTGAATCTCATCTCAAATGAGATAAATGACTGCAAGGCGTCGGCATCGCTCGGACTCTACGTTTCGCGTCTCTTGAGATGAAGAGAATTATTGATATCTCTTTGAATTATAAAAAGCAAATCCTCTTTTATAAAGGCCTCCAATCAATGACTAATTTCAATGACAGCTCGCATTTAAAATCTATTATTTATTTCCCAATTAATAAATAATATAAATGTCAGAAAATAAAATAAATCTTTTATAACGATTGCCGTAATAGGAAGTAGATATTAAATTTCTTTACTCTGAAACTTGTTTGTTGGCAAAAATCACACTTTACGTAAAGATAGTGTGTTACATTATCACAATATTAATGCTATTTTTATAATATTAATTATAATCTATAAACATATTACCCGCTGTTTTCTCTATGGGTTTATTTAAGAGCAAACACATTATTTATTATAAAATAGATCATATTTTATATTAAATATGTAGTTATATAATATTAAACTAAACATTAAATAATTTGCAAAATAGCATAAAATGAAATATAATGAATATAAGATTTTGTATTAAAAATCAATATGTCTTTTACCATGTTTTTCGACATTAATAGATTGTAATTACAGTATTTTGATAGATAAACTGACACTCAATTCTTGCAAAACTTTGTTTTAGAGCTGATATTCAAATTAAATGATATTCACAATTTATAAAATAATTTCAATCTTCTTTGTTTTAAACTTTGAATTTCAATAAAAATCTTTCAGGTTTTTGCAGAATATAATTATATGATTATAAAAATTGATTAATATATAGCAAGTGATATAAATGAGAATTACTGTCAAAAGCAGCAAAAGTGATGATGCATTCAATTTTTAAGTCTATTATTGTATTATTTTATTCTTTTATGAACTAATTCTTAGGGAAATAGCGTCAAAATATGGGAATATGGGTGCGACCTAACAGTGAGACCTAACAGTGCTCTCTGTAAATGCGAAACCTTTGCAGTTATTAATGAGCGATGGATCGCATGATCTTCTTGTCTACTAATTTTTATTGTATAATATAATAATAATATGAAAAATATTTAATTTGCGAATAATTTAAGTCTAAACGAAATGATAAATTTGGCGAAACTGTTATAAATGATAATAATGTTGAGTAAAGTTGTGATGATTTATGTGCTTAAAGTTATAGCCCCTGAAAGGATAGTTGTTTGCAATACAAGTGTTGAATGCAATGAAAAGATTGAAAAGATTTGCAAAAATATTGAATACAAATAGAAAGCAGAGAATGGATGAGTGAATGGAAATACTGTCTATTATTACTATTGAGTTAATTCTGATAATTCCCAATAAAATAGCGATTGTTTGCAATCAAATTAATTTCATTCTTTATATCAATGAATGGAAAGCAATACACACTTAAAGGATAATCGATTTGCTTTTGTTTGCGATTTATAGGAAAAGGCAAAAAAAAGTCTGAAGTGGTATGTATTGCATCCAATGTGGACAATGAACGGTACAAATTCAATAACATTTGTCTATTGATGTCTAACACTGTCTTCAATGGCAGACATTATCGGATTCTTTAATTCCCAGTCCTTCACATCACATCCAATGGTCTCATTGATAAATTAGTCTTGGCTCACAATGCCATACCAGTCCCTTAATTCAATTTTATTCAATTAAATGTTTGATTTGTTTTACAAACAAAACCAATGTTTTGCAAAATAAACACTGTATTAAGAAAATTGAATACTCAGTACTCAGGAGTTAATAATCAAAATAATGTCCCCAAAAAGATAACTGTGCGGCAGATGTTCATAGAAATTGCAATCATTTAAACAACAAGACTACCATTAATAAGAGGCATGAAAAGACTCTTTTGCTTATATTTTGCACAGTTTTGCTTCATTTCAATTGTATTGTAGTATAGGTTAGGAGTGTATAAAATGTAATCAATATTTCGCAAACATATATACATTGAGATTAAGTTGTCTTAAGAAGTAGAAGTGATGGACAAAAGTATTTGTAAAAACTTACCAAATGTTGAAATAGGAGTCAATTATACGAAAGTCGTTGGCATTACTCGTGTCTCTCAACACCGTTGACTCAATGAGAGGACAGTTATCTAACTTTCAAAACTATTTTTTGTTATCAAATAGAGAAAGAGAAGTCTTTGGCTTTCATTCATATGACAGACTAATACTCTATTATAGCATTATGTAAGAGCAGTCTCTGGAGGACTAACAAAGATATGGACATTAAAACAAAGCGCACACTATATGTCACGACACCAATAGACCAAATGATACTCAAGACATGTGTTTGGAAACACATTTGTGTTCAACAATTCAGTCAATGCGTGCGCAACCGAACACTCGCTTCACATTGGGCTCAACCACTTCACCGCTCGCACAGACACACAGACACCGCACACACCACTCATACCACTCATACCACGAACTGCAACACAATTAGACTACAAGTCATTCATTATTTATCACAATTTACTCAATAATTATTGACTTTATTATTAAATACATTAACGTCTGCTTTAAATTAGCTTTGTAAATAATTTATAGTTTGTTCATTTAGTCAATCTTTTATTAAATATAATCTTATTTTTAAATTTTTAATTAAAGAACAATTTTCAACATTTTCAAACTGATCAAGAACATATTGAAAACATATTTGAAATAAATAATAATTTATAAACTACGACAATAATCATGTTATATACAGTATTTGAACATTTAGCATAAAATTCAAAATGATTTCAATATAGAATATTAATGCTGTACTGTATTATAATAAAACACATAATACTTATACAAATATCCTAATGATTTTGCTGAATATTTAATGTGTTATGTACAAAATTAATTAATGAATAGGTTTCATGAAGGCCTATCGTATACAATTTTTTATACTACTAATGTGTTAGTGAGCCCTCGAAAAACAGTGTAAATGTGAGGCAATTCCTGTCTAATAAGCAAAAAAAAGATGAATGTAATCAGTAATCACACAAAAAGCAAATCTCATTTCTCTACCGCCCAATGATCGGTGGGTTAGGCGTTAAAAAAGTTGCGATTCATTTGCTAACGAGTCGACCCTACTTTACAATAGATATGTCTCAACTGAATAATGGTTACTCTCATTGATATATCGCTGCACCGTTTGAAAAGCAGTACAACGGGAACGTTGCCTAACGATCACTCTTGCATTAGTTGTCCTCTATATGCCGGCCCTCCCCTCCTCTGATTTGATACGAGATATTAAATGATAAATATTGCTTCAGAAGTGTTCAAACTATAAGTTCGGTTGGCTTTAGTTGAGTCACTCAAATGACAATTTTGTAAAATAGTTTAATATTTGTACAAATAGTCCAAATCCAAGAAATGGCATCAAATCCCCTCTCAAATGGGTTGACCAGCAAAATCACCAAAAAGCCAATCTCTGAGAGGATTTTAAAGTATCATTTTTATGATTGTATACGCGATATATAATACACTACTTATTATCGGCACTTCTCTGGCTATACGGTTGTGTTCATAACAATTCTCATCAGTTTTAAGACTGGATTTGTTTTGTTTCGCTTCCAAAACACAACTTCACATAACTTTATAAGTGACTCAAAGTTGTTAATGTTTTCTCACAAACTTTCCTCTAGTATGAGATGTATCACAAACACAGACTTTTTGACGCAGAACTGTAAGGAAAGTTTGGATAATTTGAGAGAAAACGAGAATTCTTTTAAGCACTCGAATAATAGTCATATTCTCGGAGTTGTATTGTTTTCGTTCATAAACTTTTCTCATAATAAACTCTATTAAAGAGTAGAGTGAATGTTATATAACTTATATTAGACTTATGTAACAGATTATGAGTTTAGAGTTCAGTCCTGTTAAAAAATAAGATATACTCTATTTTATTATCAATCATTACTATTTCATTTTAAGATTTATTAACTATAAAACATTTTTTACATTTATACATTTTATAGAATTAACTTTTATAAAGTTTTATTAGCATTTACTTGATTAAAATCTAGTTAAACTTGCAAATTAAAATTTATATATCAATATTAAAAATAATTTATATTAATGTAAATGATATAATTATAATGTTACTTATTTCTAAAGATTTTAATTATAAATTTTTCTATTAACACAATTTCAAATGTAATAATACATTTTTAATTATTCTACATTAATACAAAAAAATATTGCTACTGTAATAAGGAATCATGCTTAATTACCTTACCTAATTTCTTAATTAATGTATTTTAGAAAACCTATGGTTTGAGTTATAAATATAAAGCAAATCAAGTCTCCAATGTATGGTTTGAATCAATAGCTGAAATGGGTTTCGTTATAATTCATCAAAATGTCAAATCATATAAACCTTTCAAAAGCTCTACGACTAGCTATTCGCCTAACACTTGATAAAAAACTAAATTTAAAACAAATCTTTATTTTTGTCCGAAGAAATCGTTGTCTCATTTTTAAAAGACTCAACATTTCAAGTATTCTTTTAAAAGCATTTCTTATTTCAAAGTTTAGATCAAGATTTATAACCTTTGTTTTAGAAAAAAAACCTTTAATTTACTAAAAATAGGAATTTTAAAAAACTAATTCTTATATTTATCATCGAGTATCTATTTTAGTATCTTTTGTGACAAAACTTAATTAAATAAAATTTATTCGTTTTAATTTTGTTAACATTAGTTTTAAATTTTTGAAAAATAATTGCTATTCTTAATATAGCAACTTACTATGCTCAAACTGAGACTTTTTACATGTGATAGTTGAGTTATAGAATATTCTATTTACCATACTTTGCCTGTTTATGTGGTCGCAAAGTTTGGCAAACTTGAGGGTGTTTTTGCATATTTTGCTAACTTGTAAGATAAGATTATTTGGCACTCATAAGCAAATACAGTGTAGTTTGTGTTCACTATCTTTAGTGATAGTCATAAACGCAATACTCTATAAGTATACGATTCGTTCGCAAAACAACTTTATCGCCGAAAGGCTCACAAATAAGGATAGAATCGAGAGCTTAATCCTAAGGGTCAGCACATCTCAAGAAATGCAATTTTATTACAAAAAAAAGTTGCAAATAAAGAGAATTTTCAGAATAAGATATTGCAAGTATTCTCTCAATTATAACCTAAATAAAAATTAATTATTTAACTCAATATAACCACTTACAGTATCAATACATATAAATTATTTAAAGAATAAATTTAGTAAATCATTGCTAATTTCATTATTGCTAAATTCTATTATGCATTGTATAGTATAGAATTTATACTATACAATGTACAGTGTACATTGCAATGTAATATTTTTTACATTTATTTTTTACATTACATGTAATAAAATATATTAATGCAATTCTTGTAATAATATATTAATTATTATTATTTATTTATATAAAATATTTTTTCATGATAAAGAATTAATTAGCATTATAAATATAAAATACTGTATATTAAAATATTATATTATTAAAATCTTTTACCTTTAAATAAATATAATTGTTTTCAAATAACATTCATTAGTGAAATCATATTCTCATATCTTATAACATCTTAAGCCCTGAAGATGGTCACAGTGTTGACCCGAAAACGTTTGTCAAAAAACTCAATTTTATTTTTAAAATCATTTTCACTGATACTACGAATAAATATTGAAAACTTAAACTAAATATAATTGTTGTCTAATTTCAAGTAACAAATAATAATTTTTAACTGCAATAATATTCTTAAAATTCTATTGTACAGATTACAGTATATGCGGTCATTGTAAAAATATAATATGGTAAACTAAAAACACTGGAATTTACTGTACAGTGCACATAAAATTCAAATAACGGTAATTATAAAACCCATAACTATTTGTGTCGCTCCATATAATTATAAATATGCTATTTTTTCAATTATCTTATATCTTGTTATATACTTTATAATATAATATAAAATGTTTTTCACAGAATTCTTTCTTATCTCTAATAAGAATTTAGCAAAACTTATGCATGAATTGTACAAAATTCTAATTCGCTTCTTATAATTGCATTCATTTATCACAAAAAAGATAAAAAGAATGCAAACATTCATTCATTTAAAAAACTTGTGTAATTGCTTTCTAGCATTGGATTCAATCGATTTTTTAGATAATCACTGCATTCGCAACACTTATACAAAAACTAAAAACAATTATTCAACAAATCAATAGTAATTTCATATATTTTTTTATCGTCTGAAAAAAATAATTAAAAATAATTCGATTGAAATGAAGGCTATATTGTATAAATTGAGTTGAAATAATAAATTAAAACGACTGTATAATATACTAACTTACAATATGTTACCGTAGATAAACACATACGAAATAATGTATAGTACAGTATAATATTATACAGTAATATATACCGTATATTTTAAAGCACCATTTTAACCTACACAAAAAATAATTCTATTTAAAGGGTATAGGGTCACTTTGTTGTGAAATTCTTACAATTTATAACAATTACTGAATGTTGAATAAATGATTAGAGTGTTGAGTATTTAATAAATAGTTTTATTCCAAATATTGGTTACAAATATTATATTTCATTAGAAATAGAACTTAAGAAAACTGTTTTGAGCGGAAGTCTCTAATTTGGACAGTTGTGTCACCTCACCGGCCATTTGGTTCACGTGATCATTATATGTATATCTCTGTCCCGTATTCTTGGACCCATAGGTGACTTTGCCGTCAAAATCATTGACTTGTATCTTGAAATCCGAACCAATAGTGTCTATAATGCAATTCAAATTGTCCTCCACATCAGCCAAAATCTATTCATAAATAAGAATTATAATAGAAATAGAAAGAACTCGTCCACAATATTCTAGAGGTTGTCACCTGAAGTTCATTATACCAGATACAACAGCCCCCCTGTTCTACCAGTGAAGTCTCATAACATCCCCTCCCCTTAGACGAGCAGTTCGAGTGATACCAAACCTTTTCCTGAACCGTGGAAACTAAACTCACGGCTAAACCCATTCGTTCGGCTCTCCCTTTCAAATTCATACAAATATACAAATTTAATATCAATTTGTTGTTAAAATACACGTAATGTTAAATACATACCGACGCGTCCGATACGATGCAAATAATTAGACTTTTCGTCCGGAAGAGTCATTTGAATAACGAATGGGATTCCTATAAAATGAATTTTGCCAATTCATATACCGGTAAATAGTGTACAGAACGGTATATTTAAATTTAAATTATTAATAAAACTTACCCTTAATATCGATACCACGGGCGGCCACGTCAGTACAGATAAGAAAATTACACTTTTTTTGCTTAAATTTATTCAAATTATCGGTCCTTTCATTGGGTCTTCTGTCAGAATGGAGACAAACACACGAATATTTATGGTTTGGATTCCGTGGCCCTAAAAATAATAAAATCATTGATAAAAGGACTCAAAACTACAATTCGTGACAAAAACCTCCGCCGATGGCATTGAAGAGATTCTCCAGAGAATCGCAATCGAGTTTAGTTCGACAGAAAATGATGGCCTGATCTATGTTTAGGGCATCGATTGCTTTCACTACATAATGACCTCAAGTATGAAACAAAACAAAATAGAAAACTATAATTAATCAGGTTAAATTCACTTTGTAGTGAAATACTTTTGAGTAGTTTGACGGCTTCACTCAATGTCTCTCTATCAGGACTGTTATGATTCATGTGATCCCTGGCGTGAACGCCATCGCTCTTATAAGAAGTTTTAAGTGATTTCCAACTCGAGTCCTGTCGCGGATCTATTCTATACACCACGTGGTGAACAGTTTCCGGAATGGAGTCCTCGCCCTAAACACAGATATCAATGTATAGCGAAATGTCACTCAATTAATATTTCAAATATGATAGAAACCTTTAGGTCGACCCAAGTGGGGAAATACATGACTTTATTGGCAAATTTTTTGACATCAAAGTTGTGTAAAGTGGCCGAACACACAATCATCTGCAGACGCTTTCCGTCGTCAAACATACGCGGGAGCTGTGAATGCCATCGCATCAACAGATTCTCATTGCCCTGTTGTAGGAGTGCATCGACTTCATCGATCACGAAGAAGCTGTTATTATATCAATTCAATGTTACCACACATTTCACTCATCATCTGTTCATTCATTAGACATACCGACAAGAGCTGAGCGATAGATTCCCATTATTTATGAGTTCTTCAATCCTTCCGGGAGTGCCCACAACGATGTCCACACCGGCTGATAAAGACTCCATTTGGTCCCTGGCGTTAATGCCTCCCACGAGTAATGTCTGCCTCACACCTCCTCCTGTCAAATGTTTCTTGAATTGTGTGATGCAGTCGAAGGTCTGTTGGGCTAACTCTCTGCTCGGCTCTACAATCAGTGCTTTGGGACCAATATTTTGGTTCTTGGATTTCGCAGAACTTCCTCCACTTGTGTTGGACGCCATTTGACTCGGGGTTGCATTTCCCACCCAAACGGTATTTGAAGGACATTTGTCACCTAAATTCAGTCCATAACACCGATAATATGAATATAATGCTAAACATGACTCGTGTGTGAAATACCAGTAAACTTAAGCGAAACGCCGGCGTTCTTCACACAAATGGCTGGAAAGAAGACATTCTGTTCAGCCATTTGGGGCGCAATCTTGAAAGCGATTCCCAAGTCTTTGCCCGCTTTAGTAAACCAAATGATATTGTTGTCCAAATCGACTATATTTCCGATTACATCAAACTTCTCGCCAAATGTCTGTCCATAGTCTGCAAAGTCCTTTGCGGTACTCTTTTTGGCGGTCCCGCCGTAACCCCAGCTTCGGTTATCGCAACCCAACTCCAGGTTAGCGCCGCCCAGAGACCAGCCAACCCGTGCCAGACCCGGGTCTGTGAAGTGCACCTCAAAGTAGAAGCGATTCATTTTGGATGTCGGGTCCTATAAGACATCACATCACAGTTTTGGCATTAATTCACTTAAAGTAATAAATAATTGATATAATCTGTCAATTGATTACTCGTTGGACACCGTAGTTGGCACGACATCCCTGCCATCGCTGATCTCCTTTGCTCTGAGCGGACAACCCGTCGGCACTCAACGATAGATTCAGTTCTCTATCCGTTGGACTCAATTGCCATTTGGTTTGGCCATCCTTTGAACCCTTTTTCGGGTGATTGTCTTCAGTGAAAAGAGACAAACATTGAGTAAATGTATCTCAAATGGCAATCAACTCAAAGCAATCACACCGTAAATAGTTTCCCAAACAATCTGAAGAACCGGAAGACAAAAAGCGCCCGTTTTTCCAGAGCCCGTCTCTGCGGCCATCAACACGTCTCCACCGCCAAGAATCAGTGGAATCGCTTCCGACTGGATATCCGTTGGAAGCCTTCAATACATACAACGCTATATTAGATGTCATTCATAGAGTGGATCCCAAGAGTCCACACTTACGTCCATTCCATGCGTTCGACCGCTTCTGCGATCTCCGACATTATGCCCATCTCTGACACCAATCATATTATCTGTCATTAATGCCATCAATGAATGCGTGGTTCAAACATACCTTCAAATGCAGTCATCTTTG
>CAJPVJ010000798.1:0-20367 GCA_905397405.1 Oppiella nova
CTGCCATCCCTGGCCATCCGTTCACCATTGACTCCATCGTTATAATCGGGTGGAAGTAGTCTTCGTTGGCAATGGAAAGTTGAGCCCCAATTGGTTTCCTTCAGATTATTGCACTTCCCGTCAATTCGTCGGTATTTATAATTGGGATTACAGGCGACTACTTCGCTCACATCCCTTTCCAAATCGCAAAACTCTCGTTCATTTGTCATTAGGGTTGGCGCTCCCAGTGATGGCATGTTTATTACGGTCTCGTATTTATTGAGACAATGACTTCATTATAAAAAAATTTTTATCAAAATTTAAGACAATTATATTTAACATAAATGTGATCATTAAAATAGTTTACATAATAAATATTTCAAAACAATGCTTACATTTGTGCCAATGTTTGCGACATAATTTCATTAAACTTAGTCTTGAGGTTAGCCTCATATAGGAAATGACTGAAATTGCCTAATCTGGGGTTCATTGAAATAAGCTGTCTATCGATTTGCTCCTGGATCTCAACCCCACGTTTGGCATTATCTATGGCCACTCTTATGTCACTTTCCGTTATGTCAGATACACTTCCCGTCTGTTGGGAACAGTTCTGTAGAAATGGATTATTTCCCAAATATTGTTCATATATTTCACTTAATTCTGGTGAATATTCTTTCATAAATTCAAAAGTCCCGATCGGATCGCTTAGTATCCCAGGTATTACACCTTCAGTAAGTTCAGCTATACATTAATAATTAATAAACAAAATTGTAACTATAAAAATATTATAAATTTAAAATGATAAATTAATTTTATAATCCTTACCGTTATAATCAAAGCATTTTATATAATTTAATAAATAAATTATTAAATACAATTTCTTAGTTATTTTATTAAACATTTTACAAACTTAACTCACATATCAAGTCATTTATTTAGTATTTTTTAAAAACTTTTAATAAAACATAAATATGATTTTACACTTATTGTAAAAGTAAGAGCAATACACTTTAAATGAAATGTGTTTAAAATTGTTAACTGTTTGTTAATCAGATTTTAATAACATAACATATTTATATTTTTAGTAGTTTTTTCCTTAATTACTAGTTAGATTAATATCTCGTTGATACTTACAAGTTAAAATACTGAATTGTAGATAGTTAATTACTGTAGTAGATAAGTGCAATTGACTCAATATATGAGTTTTAGACAATCATAATAACGTTAGCTATTTTTATATTTATTATCTTTAATTAATAATTTGACTTTAAAGTCAATAATTGATACAATATTCATAGGTTTTTATTTCAAAAAATATCTAGTAAATATTCAAAAATACCTAACATTACGATTGTCTAAATCTAATATTGTGTATATAAAATACATAATAACATTTAATTTAAATTGGACAACTTTCATGTTTCATCTAATGTTTGTACAATATATAAATATAAATTAGACTTTTTCTACAAATAACTATTCAACTGAACTATTTGGAAAATTCTTACGATATTTTCTAACTGATCAATTGTTGTACAGTACAAAAGATTAGTATTTTTTAATTTTTAAAAATTAACTAACATTATTATTGCAATTATAAATAATAAATAAATTATTTAAGTATTTCATTATCACTGTAACTGTAGAGTTAGCGTTCCCAAATTCAAAAATCAAATTCCTTGAGAATCCTTTTTTTATCCCAAAATGTCCTCAATTTCCATGATTTTAAAAAAGTGATCATAAAGTTCTTTGAGGTCCATTGAAATGGTCATATTTTTTGAAAATATTTCCTTGAGCATACAGTATCACCGATTCCTTGAGAGTCCTGCTCGAACCTTGAGATTTTGAAACCCTATGTAGAGTATATAAATCATATTACAAGTTATAATTTATTATTAAAACTATTGTATTGTGGTATAAAAAATACAAACACTCATTAGAAATTGTAAATATATTTTATTCTCAAATACACATTTTACTTGTTAACCTCACAAATTAAGCACATTTTATTAAATAATTTGTAAATTATCATTACAAACTACACTCCATGCTCATTCCATAATGTTCAAAAAAAAGTATTACAATAAAACGTATCAATGTTATCTAGTGCTAATATCGACATGATCACATCGACATATATTCATAAATTAGAAAATGAAAAAATAAAATCAATAAAAAGTTTGATTAAAATCTCATCAAATGTAATAAATATAAATCTATTAGTGAATACACGCTATTAATATAGGTGTCGATAAAACGGGCGGTAAGTCTAGTTTAGTAGACAGAGTTGCTTCTATCCATAACACGTATTTTGTAGGGTGAGCCGGGTATGTGGGTGTCGGCAATCTTGATGTCCATGTTGTAAACCCCGGCCAAAATGGGTTTGTATAGCACCTGATATGTGCCGTTCTTATTGTCAATGATCTCCAAGTGGGCGGACGACCGCACCGGACCCTTCACGTGGACAGTGAGTCCACCCAAAACAGGCTTAACCTTTGAACAGTCGACCAGGAACTCGTTGACCACCAGTGCCCGTCCCAGTGATGACCCTTTTCCGTGCACCCTAACCTAATGTATGAATATGTATATAGTTTTACATACTTTTGATTTATGGTAGGTTTACAAATGTACGGCACTTTTGGGTTATAAATAAGTTTTGCGTAAATTTAGATAAAAAAGTTTTTGATAAAAAAATGCTAAATATTTTGAGATTTAGATGCTTTCCAGAATTTAGTCAAAAAGTCATAATTCATATAAAATTATAATATTTTGTATAATTTTTTAATTAACATTTAAAATAGATTTTAACTATAAAACATTTTGTTAGTTTAACTTTATTTCGTGTTTTGAGGTTAAAGAAAGAAAATTTTGCTTTTAAATGTTTTATTTAAAGTCAAGTTCCCGGTTTAGTCATATAAATAATAATATTTTTTATAAAATATTCTGTAATATTTTTATCATTTCGCACATAACTTATTTGATAGTTTTTGCATTAGTAATATGATAAAAACATTTTCTATATTTTTGAGAAATAACAGATAAAAAAATGTTTGAAACCCATTATTATATAAATATAAAACAGAATATTCTTTTAGTAATAAAGTAAAATATTATATTCATAATAATACGGTTAAATAATGGTTAGTATATGAAATAGCTTTTAATAGTTAAATGAATGAATGGGTACGGTTGACATACCTTTGATATGAGTTTCTCTGCAGACACTACTTTCCCGGTGATCCTGATATTGAAAGGGCTGTTCGAGAGCTCCTGTTTCCTATAACTGATGGACAGCTTATAGTCGCCGGGAATGAGTGGCACATAATATGCCTCAACATTCCCGTCTTCATTGAGTTTATCGAATTCAAAAATAATTTCCGGACTTTTGGGCCCTTCGAACACATAAGTCAGGTCTTTGTATAGATCCCTATTTATAGTCAACAATTTAAATTGTTTATTAAATTTAATATCAATTAAAACAAATATTTCTTAATCAAATTGTGAATACTAGATAGGGTTACCAGTAAACTTAAAATTATTTGGGCACAATTACAGAGAAAATAATTTGCAAAAAGTTTTTAATAGTTGAAAATAAATTTTATTTGAAATATAATTGAGTATGATAATAGGATAATATATACTCACACAGTGGAGTCGTCTGAATGGACGGGTAGTCCAACGAAATACATGATACATCGTTTGCCGGTCTTACCATCGCTGAGTCCCGGACCAAACACATGGATATCATCGGCCTCTGTGTCGGACATTATTTAAATGAAAATCCTTTATTAAAAACTTTTAGACAATTAATGCGAAAGTATAATAAATATCTAAAGATTTTTAAAGTAAGCACTAAATTATAAAACTTTTATAAAAGTTTGCAAAATATTATATAAACTCTTGGATGAATAGTGAGCCAAAATAATTATGATAGAAATTGCAATAAATGTTAGCACTGGTAGTGTTCAAGAGGACAGTTGTCATAAGAATAGTGACTTTCTGGGCCTGAAACTCACTTTTATATTGAAAGGCAGCAAAAAGACATGACACACGACATCCCTTAACATACCGTAACTCTTATTGACATAATATACACGGTTATGAATACCATGTTATGTACTCATGAACAGATCTTTTTTNCAAGAGGACAGTTGTCATAAGAATAGTGACTTTCTGGGCCTGAAACTCACTTTTATATTGAAAGGCAGCAAAAAGACATGACACACGACATCCCTTAACATACCGTAACTCTTATTGACATAATATACACGGTTATGAATACCATGTTATGTACTCATGAACAGATCTTTTTTATATCAAATTCTTGTATCTAAATGTCTCCCAAACTGTTGTACTATATGTACAAAAAGGAGTTGTAGTCAAACAGTATTTTGCACCCGTAGTCTTTTGAATGTCATATCATTTTTAAATATATATATTTATAATTATTTTTTTATGCATGTATATATTTTTGGCGGTAAGTCATCGCATATGAGTGTAAAGAATATTCTGTATAATGCGCTATACGTGTAGGATATGGATGGTGTGCTCATAGAATATGCTCCCCTCCCTCCCTCCCTCTCCCCCTATCAGTCTCCCTCTCCCATCTCACCCACCAGTCCCTCAGAATGATTGTTGAGGTGGTGACTGTTGGGACAGAAGTATCACTTGACATACAGGTCTAATGACATCCAGCAGACATTAATTATAGACAACAGACATAGAGTCCCTGATGTGGTGTTCAACACATTGTATGCATAAATAAACTGAAATTAGAGATCGGTTTTTATTTTTATTACATTTGTTGACATCTAATAAAGCATTTGAACGGAGAATGACTTCAAAGGCATATACCGTGTCGTCGGATGTGTGGAGAAGAGTTCATCGAAATTATTAAAAATATTATATTCTTTAGAAAACTGTAAACTTTATATTTTTATCTCAATCAACACCATATCTATTTTGTATTCAATTTTTGCAACAAATTGTCAGACTTTTACAATGAAATATACACTGTTGACAGTCTCTCTCTCTCTCTCTATCTCTCTCTCTCTCTCAACTCATATAAATAAAATTGATTAAAATTAGTTGCAATTATATATATTTTCATTGAAAAAGTTTTTGTTATAAAAAATTATTTTAAATCTTTTGTTTTTATAGTTTAATTATAGCAATATTACACTAGATTTGTTGTGATTTATTTCATGCTGCGTTTAATGACTTTATAATTAACTGTAAATAGGATCAAGGAATTTAAATGTTTATTTATAAATTAAATATTAGTAGGAATATTCTTATCAAACAATAGAAATTAATTAATTATTATAATTATTATTATTATTAATTTATGAATTGAGTTCAATATTCGGGTTATTACTTCATATCTTATATAAATGGCTACAAAAGTGATAATAATCTTGTAATTCTTGCAATTTATTTTTAATTATATATTTACATATCTAAATATCTATATTTATTTTGGGTTTTAAAAAAATGTGCTGGCTTGCAGTTTTCTAAAAGAATTATGCACATGATCGTATTTCAACATTTACAATTCAAATATGCCAATTATTATTAATATAAATGTTATTTCAAATATAGTGCCAATAACTCAGGTTTATACCCGAAAATTAATATATGTTACGATTTTTCTGTCTTATGATACTTTTTAAGGTTTTGTAAATATTGACTAAAATCTAGTGCTTTATGGAAAACTACCAAAAACTTTATAAACTTAAACTATAGTTAAAATATTAAGTAATTCAAGTAATATCATTTTTGTACAAATATCAATATTTAATTTGTACAATATTTATTCAATTTATAATACATTTATATAAAATAATATAAAAGTAGTAGTATTTGTAATATTTGGTTTAATTTATAAGCAATAATATAATAAAGTAACTTAAATTCAAATGTTTTCTAAAAACATATAATTTTCTATTAAAAGATTTGAGAAAAATTTGTAAAAATAAATTTGTACTGTTTACACAAATAATATTTACATAATATAATATGTCACAAATTTAATAAAATATTAGCTTAAATTGAAATAATATTTGCAATCATTATGCTTAATTAATTAGTACTAGTAATAAGTATTGTATTATTTTACCAAGAAAAATTAAATAAAACATGTTAATAAAGTAATACATAGCATTTTTATAATTTTTGTATTATGTGCTTTATAAAATAGCATTTTATTATTGATATTAATTTATTATCATGAATACTATATTATAAAGGTTTATTAATTAAAAATGATTTTTGAAACTTATTGTTTATAATTCTAAATATAACTGATTATTATTAATAAACTGGAGATTTTTATCTATTGTTTGTTACCCTCAATGTTAATAACATTGATCCGGGTATTATTGAACTTAAAAATTATAATCTAATGTAAAAGCTTTATTTCTACATATTTTTCCATTCGTTAACACAGTACCTCAAAATGTGTGTTATTTTTATAACAAATTTATAAATATCAAAATAACATTTCACTTATAATAAAGATATAAATCATATGAATTTACAGCTCATTTAAATGCATATTAGAAAGACTTCTTTGTATTATTAAAACTAATTTCTAAACTCAAATCCAAATTAATGCTACTTATACAGGGGTACTGTATGTATGTATATAGTTTTCATTATATTTTTTATTTATATATATTTTTCATTATATTATATAGTTTTTTGGAAAAAAGTTTTCATTACTTTTCAAAATTATTTTTTTCTGTTTAATTAAAATACATTTGAATGAAAGTATTGATTTCATATGTATAATAAAATAATTAATTTTTAGATTAATGAATTTAATGTTTTATACTTTATGTTAATTTACCATTAATTTTCTCATTAATTAGAGAGAATATTATAACGATCGTATTTTACCCAAAAAACTATATTTAGAATCATAAGTAATATAATACATGCAAATAGAGTATAAATCATAGTCGACATTCCAGAGTCAAGTCAATTAGAAATGACCTTGCTACTGTGTGCATTTCATGACCACCAAATTTGCAAATACAGTTTTTTCTACACAAAAATCACACGAATCTTATGCCTATTTATATATTACGCGATTCTTCATGACTTCAAATGTTAACAATCTATTACACAGTGTGTGACAGTATGTGAACTAATCAAAAAACTTTTCGCTTATTCTCTCTCTCTCTCTCTCTCTCTCTCTCTCTCTCTAGAAATGTCTCTCTTTAATGGATTTGCAAAAGTCTTGTCAGAGAGAGTGAGAGACAAATCAAAGTCAGCACAAAAACTGTTTTCAATGCGATTTTATAAATAGATTTCTTAAAATCTAAATAAAAATTCAATGAATTATTTAATGAACTGTTTGTTTACGTTTTTTTTATAATCTTATGCATTAGATGAAATTGATTAAAATATGCATGTAATAATAAACATCATACGAATTTGTTGACGGAACCTTTGCATTTATTTTGTTTAAAAACTTAAAAAGTTTTACAAATAATTTTTACTGATTCCTAGATATTATAGCTGATTGGAATTTTAAAAATGTTAAAAGTATTTGTATTAATCTTTAATTAAAAATAAAACTTATTTAAAATTGAAAATTCCGATGTTCTACCCAAAATAAATAGACAACTATATTTAATATGTTTAGCGTAATTTGCAAAATTTAAATTATTATACTCTAGGATAGCTAATACTGTATATTTTTAATAGATAAGATCATTAGATAATATTACAGTATTAGATAAGACAAGATCTACTCCAATAATATTACTATTAAAGTGTATTATATATAGTATTTATTTCAATCGACTTTATTTTAATGCCATAAATAATACTTTATACTCTATACTTAATTTATGTAGTAAATATAATGTCAATATTCATAAACATGTAGCGATATTATTTTACACTTAAAACCAAATGAAACATACTAGATCATATTATGATAAATGTAATCACACATAACACTAGAGATTAGTTGTTACAGTTCATTAACAGTTATTTATATCCCAGACATTGATGTGTAGAAAACAGTGTTTTTTGATTTTTTTGTGAATAAATTAGTGTTTCACTCAATTTGACGACTAATTAATTTTCATATTTTTGTAGTTTTAGTTGAGATTTAATTATTTTAAAAATAGATTCAAAACTCGAGTAAAATGTGAGAGTAATGCTGAGATGTATAAGAAAAGTGTGTTTCAAAGTCAATAATAAATACTTTGGTTAAGTCCTTCATACAAAAAAATAAAAATATCATTTTATTTCTGTCACTAATTTTCTCGTTTAATATATTTTTTTCTAAAATTATATTTTTTATTAAATTAAATGTTATCAACTTTTTCATGCTTAACACGTGTATGAAATTTCACTTAATTATATCTATTTATAGTTCAATTAATAATTTTTACAAAATATTTAATTAGTTAACAAAATAACATAATTTATTATAATCCGAGACTAATTAGACAGGGTATATTGTGTTAATTCAATAGATAATAACAACTGTTGTCAATGAGAGGGACAATCACACCATTTCCCACATTCTGGTAGTGATAATGACATTCAAATCAAATATAATTATAGAATGAAAACTAAAAACATTGTATTGAATGACAAATGCATTTGCAATGAGCCTTGCATTGAAATTCTTGGAGTTCTAGCTATTTATGTGGGCTTTCAGTATATTATACTCATTTGAACCCATAAACCGCCGACTCTTTTGTCATCAAATGAAATGAATTATTTATGTTTTATTTTAGACCATAGGATGTGGTTTTTTGCTACAATCATCAATGCAATAGTCAACAAAATTAATTTAACAGAATTTATAATACTAAAGTTATTTTTAATAGTTTATATTTATTTGATTTGATATCAAATTATAAGAAATCTTTATTTAACCTTTTTTCTTATTAATTTCTATGTAACTGCTATTTATTATTTTAATAAACATTTCATGCAATTCGTAATAAAAATTAAAACTTTTTGTATGACTTTGAAACAAATATCATGTTGCATCAATAAAATACTTTTATAAAATTTTTTATTAATAGTCAAGTTGTTGTAATGTAATTTTTAAATGGTTTTCTTGTAAATACTAAAATAAAATTATCTTTAATTAATATTAAAGTTATTTAGTTATTTGCAAACTTATAAGACATTTGAAGTATTTGTAAAACATCTGTAATTTTATAAAAAGATATTGTAATTTAATTTGTAATATTACAGGATTTTATATAAATTACATTTAAACATTTGCTAATATTTTTTGAGACAATCATATGATTTATTGAATATTAGCAACAAATAGACATTGGTTTTGAAAATCACATTTTATGATATATTATCCCAAATAAATTAGTTAAATATAATAAATGTATCTCAGACTCTATACATATTTTTAAATAAATGAAAATATTTTGCAACACATTTGAGACACTATTTTGAGTGCGAAATGTTATGATTTATATGTTTTTTATGTTTAAGAGACACTAGAATTTAAAATAAACCAGGCCAAAAATAAGCTATGTACAGGATTTATGAATGAACTAATAAATATATTAATTATTAAACATAAAACCTAAAATTTAAAACCCCGATCAACTTTATACTGGTTACTTTACATGGTTAGTAATACTGTATTTAAATTATTTAAGTTAAATGATTTTCATGCATCCAAATAATTTCACAATAAAAATGATTGATATTTCTACTAGTTTATTTTAAATTTCTAGGCAACAAGTGAAGGCGTTATTAAAATTTATTTTTAAAAAACCAAAAATATTTTATGTCTTGTGCGGTGTACTAGCAAATAATGTTTAATTATATAATTATTTTAGATAACCTTTTCGCAAATATATTTTTAGATTATGTTTAAAAATTTCATGCAAAACTTAACTCAAATAAAGGAGTATATTTGTGTTTACGAAAAGCAAAATTAGGATTTTTGTGTTAAAACCTTGTTGATTACATAATGATGAAAATAAAAATAGATATAAATTTTGGCTGTAAATTTTGGCTAAATATTGTAAACATATTTATGGAAATGTTATAATTTTTTAATTCAGTATAAGTGTGTTTGTACATCTCTAGATAAAAATAAATATGTCTAAAGTTGATGAATTTGAAATTAATTCTCAATTTACTAAAATCAAAATTTAATAAGTTATTTATTATACTGTATATTAATACCGTAGATATATTAGATATATATAATATATTAGATACAGTATGTAGATTTAATTAAACTTAATTAAACCAAATTAATTCTTTTGAAATTATAATTTACTTATAAAATATTATTTAATTTATTTATAAGGAAATCTAAATTAATTTCATTTTGTTTATTAATCTTTTTTAACAATTGTTTATAAAACATAAATACAAAGTCCTGTATAGAGTTGTCAATTTATTTCAATACATTATAATCACTCCTTTTTCTTAATGAACATAAAACCCATAGAAGTAAACATAGTATTAGTAAAATCAATAGTGAATTAATTGAAAGCAAAACTATATTAATTGAATAAAATACCCATTCATTTGGACCCGCATATAGACCACACTCTCTATCCCAATCAATAGGTATTATATGATTAGCTAAACCTTTAAACATATTGTATGGACATCCCTCAAACACTTGTCCATTACAGTTAGGGATAGTTAATAAATACGGAGATTTTGCTTCAATTGTGGAGTCATTATAAAAATAAAGTTTCACAAAATTGAAACCATTTTTCTCATGCAATTCAATGAGTAGTGTTGCACTCAATGGTATGATTTGGTTGTTAAACACATTCAACGAGTGCATCAAAACCGCAATTATTGAGTCGTGTGTTGAATATATGTATACTTTTGGGGATATTTTATTAGGATTTCTAAAATTGATAGCATTTTCCATATTCTGCACCAATTCTTGCAATAGAGGGCCGGCTCTCGTCCTCTGAACTAAACTACTGTTCCATTCGGTTATCCATAAGAGTCGAGTCAACGGCTCTAATGTCTTAAGGACTGCCCGTTCATAATCAGCAGTCCAGACCCCCTTATCGGACCACTTATACCCCCGCTCATATTCAGTAATAAGGTGGTCGTACACATTTTTGGCATCCAGCAAAGTTTGTATTTTATAGCCAAACAATACACTCAACTCGTTTAAAAATATTTGTTCACTTTTGAGCGCATTTTGAACTAAACCACTATTTTCTATGGCATTCATTGCGCCGGTAGCTGCGGGACAGTAGGCTTCAGTGCGTAATAGCTTGTCGTCATCCATAGGCAGAAATGTCTCGACCGGAATTGGCTGCCAATACATGCCTACCGGTGCGTCCGAACCCACATTCCACTGCCATTTGGTGTTGTTTGAGGGGTAGGCGCCCGCCAACAGACTCGTTATGCTCTCCAAACACCGGGTTTTAGCCGAACTCCGGGCGTATACTTCGCGGGGACTGTACTCCTGACCCAAGTATTTGCTGTACTCTTGGCGTACGTATTGACCCAATCTATACATCCGATACCTCCCGAGTGGTGACAACTGTGCCAACCCTTCGGGCCAGTATTGGCTCACGTTTTGGCTGAAGGGGTCGTTGGCGTAGGCTTTGGTGACGGCTCTGTTCCCGTGTCTGTGCACTACTTGTAGTAGTTTTAGTGTCGAGATGTCATGGTCTGGCCATACGATCACTGATTGTGTCAAACATAATATGAGAATTAATTTCAATAATGAGATCATTGTCTTAATATTGTATATAATTAGATGAAAAATATTTGAACATTATGTCTAAGTTTACGACATTTGTAATTAGTTTAATGTCAGTAATCACAATAATATCAATATTTGTATTTCACATGTTATATGGATTCAATGTTTAAAATAACTGGAATAACGTTATGTGATAGCATTTATCAAATGATAAATTGCAAAATAAATTTTCTTTGTCTGACAAGTGTTTAAACAAAAGTTCATTTCTATATCTAATTGATTACACTGTATAAATAATAATTGAAAAATCTGTAATTATAAATAATGATAGCATTTAGTCATAACACTTATACATGTACCGTATATTTAAAATTAAAAATGAACATCTTATCTTGTTAATTTTTATTATTATAATAATCATGCATTTAATTGAACAATAATTTACACCTTACTTAAGAAAGGTATTTAAGTCTTTAAAATGAACATGGTTTAAAACAAATTGTACGATAAGATCATATAAAAGTCAAGTATTGAATAATAATAATAAATTGAAAATAAATATAAAATGATAGCAATTGTCAAACAAATTAATTTCTAATAAGTTTTCCGAAGCCTAGGAATAGTGAGGCAGCCTTTTGGATGTGAGGGCCGGTAGGCAGTGGCGGAAGTTGAGCGCATCGGTCGCTATCCTCGTCGTAGTCGCCGCACATGAAATTCATTGTATTTCCAGCCATCGCCTGCATGTATCGGCCAAAGTAGTCGATCTGTCGGTGCGAACACATGCCTTTCCCATACGTCTCACCCGACTTTAATATACATGTTTTCAGTTCATAGTATGCGCTGTTAAATGGAAATAATTAATTAAACATGAATTTAAATCTTATAACGAATGAGTTATTAATATAACATAAAATTTAAAATTATTTTTAAAATTGTGATCAAGTAATTAGAAATCATAGGGAATGTCATACCAGCACCCGTGCGGCACTTTATATCGCTTGACAGCGTGGTTAGCCCTCCCGAGACTCCAGAGGAATGGGTCCATACATGCCGTAGACTCAGTCCTAATGGCGTTACCACAGGAGGCCATCGACAGGAGTTCGGCCCTCTTTTGCGGCCTAAAACAGTAGTTCCTTGTATTGAAGCGTACGGTAGAGATCATGATAGTGGCGATCGACTTGTGTAAGCCGTGTCGGCATTTGTCGGTAAAGTCTTTCACGCATTTCATTAACTCATTACTCTCTGAACAGTGAGCCTGGAGTTGGGCCTCAGTTTCGGGCAAAAGTCGTGAGTTATTTCCAGCGAAAAACAGTTTCTCAGCGCACATGTAGGCGCTCTGTCGTCGCTCGTCCGTACAGTCCGGGCTTTGGGCGCCGTATGTCACGCCAACTGCCATACAATTGATTAGTTTAATAAATTAGATTCAATTATTTTAGGCCTTACCTAAAATACACGATACAATTGTCGCGAAATAGACGCTCATTATTAGGCGAGACTTGAATTTATGGTAAAAATTATTTTCTTTGTAATACAATGTATTATAAGTGAAATAGGGGTTTTTATTAACTTGATAAATGTGTGATTTATATTTATTACAACAATAATTGAAATGAATTATAATTTTTAAATGTTAATCCTTTTGCCTCAATGTATGACAGAGTGTGACATTAGTGACCACAACTGGTTTAAACCATACAATGTTAAAACGTGTTAAACATCCCATTAATTGGAAATTTTTATTGCAAAAGGTTGAGAAAACTTTTGGTTTCCAATGGCTTAAGGTTTAGTACAAAGGGATTAAGAATTAAGTAGTTAGGTAGAAATGTTTGTAAAATGTTTACAATATTTGAGTATTAAAGTACTGGATGTTTTATAGAATTAACCTTTTAAATTATTAAAATATTTCTCAGTTACAATGTGAGTACAGAAAATACATATGCACTTTAAATAACACTATCATACATTACAAATAGTAATATTATTTTACAACACATAAAATGGTCACATTCTCTCCAATACAAATATTATTTTAAATATTTCCATTTATTAATAAACTTTTATAATTAACATTTATAAAGTTAGTTAACACTATGAAATATAAACTTTATGTCAAGAATATTCTTAACATATTTTATATAGCATATTATATTTTGATATATCTGCTCACAAAAACAAAAATAACAAAGGTAATCTAAGATACGATTAAAAATCTAATGATAACTTACTTGTACCACAATAAACAAGGTATACCGTACTACATACATGTATTACTAACATACTAAAATATAATTATAGTTAGCATGGTATTATGCATGGGTGTAATAATTGGTTTATGAGAGCCGATAATTATTAATTTGTAATAATTATCCCGATAAGAATTCTGTAACTCTAATCTCAAAGGGTGACCCGGGTATGTGTGTGTCGGCAATCTTGATGTTCATGCTGTACATGCCGGGTGACGTGGGTTTGTAGCATATCTTGTAAGTGCCGTTCTTGTTATCCTTGATATTAAGTTGTGCGGACGACCTCTCGGGGCCCTTCACGTTCACTTTGAGACCACCTATCGGTATCCTAAGGCCACTGCAGTCCACTATAAACTCGTTCATTGAGTAGGCTTTCCCCAATTCAAACGCACGTCCGTGAACTGTCACCTTTACAAATTAGTAATGGATTAGTAATGGAGTTATAATTTATAAATATCCCATAAATGTCATGCATTTTCATACAAGCTCAATAACTAATTTAATTTAATTTTTAACATTGTGATAAACATAAGATGCTATATTTACAGATAATAAGTATCAGTTTTATTTTTAGTGTTATTATTATTATTTATTTATTTTTAATAATAATGTTATTATTTGTTTATTTGCATAGTATACTGTAATCAATAATCTTATTTGTAAATGCAAAGAATTTGGAATTTGTAAATAAATTAATATATGAGAATTCAAACTAAACTGACTCATATTAATAATATGATGATTACTAAAATAATGGGAATTTTGTTGTTTATTTGATATATACTGACATTTAAGATAAGACTATTTGTTAATACAGAATAACAAAAGAATTGACTAATTGTTATATATTTAGCTTTCATTTATTATAACAAATATATTCTTATAATTCTGTCTCGAAATGTTAAGTGGAGTATATTTATCTGATTTCATTGTATTTATATATCATTGTTATTTTTAGAGTGATGTCAAGCTTATTAAGATGCTAACTAATGAATGCTAGTTTTAATGACATAAATAATTATTTATCTATTTCTGAAATATTTAAAAATATAAATATACTCAGAATCTATTTAATTTTAATTTAAACAAGATAAATTGAAAAAATTAAATCAATGGATTTAATATTTAATAAATAATAACAAATGTTTTTTGTTTAATATTAAATATTGAAATATAAGTAGATTTGTGTAAATTAAAAAGTCGTTGTCATTAATCTTATCAAGCAATCTAGTCTAATCCTCACCTTTTTATCCAGACTAATCTTTTCATGAAACAAATTATTTGTTACTCAAAATAATCCACTAAACGTTATATTCATTATATTTTGAAAATTATCCAAAAAACCTCATTTCGCAACTTATTATAAGCTATTTTGACATAATATTCATCACATAACGTGATGTAATGTTTGTTAATAAGAATTACAAAAATTATTATGTGCTCATTAATAATAATTTTTGTCATTAAAACAATTAAACCATTGATTTATAACAAAAACATTATATTTTTCTTATAGATGTAACACATATTTTAATAATATCTTAACTAAACCATTCACTAAATATAAGCATTTCACACAAAACCTCTTTGTTTTATAGTTAATAAACAGATATTTTTGTTTTGGAAAATTAGTGAAAACTTTACAAAAGATGTGTTCATAATATTCATGAGTTAAACACTTTTATTTTTAAAAGTATTTTTAGATCAAGTTTTAATTATCGCTGAATTCACTCAAAAACCCTTAACTAATCAATAAACTCAATATGAATTATAACAATATTTTTAACGCAATTTTTTAAAACTATTATTATTATTATTATTAATTTATTACCGTAAGTTAATATCAAATAAAATATTATTGTATACTGGTAAAATGAAATTAATTTCTATACAAAAACCATACATACATTTGACAACAACTTCTCGACATTAACCACATCTCCATTGACTTTAGCCGTGAAAGGACTGCCGCTGACCTGCCGGCCCTTATAGCGGGCCGTTATCTTATACTCGCCCGGCGTTAACGGGAAATAGTAGGCCTCGACATTGCCATCATCGTTGAGGGCATTATAATCGGTGATGACATCGGGTTTAACGCCCGGCCCTGATATGGAGTACGAGATGCCCTCCTCGAGCTCGTGGATGGGAGCGCCCGACACATAAATCTTGCACTTTTTGCCGGTATCTCCACCTTTAAGTCCCGGTCCAAACACATTGATTTGTGTGACGTCTACTTCAGCCATAAATCAATAATTTGCGATAAAAATAGCAAAAACCGCTAATTTTTCTTATCGCTAGAAAACTACTCGTAAAACAAATGCAAAATTGTGTCGAAAACGAAGTAAAATAGTCACAAAAAACTTGTTGATATATTTATGTCGAAAATGTGTGGTGAAAGCACACGTGAAATGATTTGTGGGATTAGTAGTCGAGACACAGAAAATTGAAATAATTTTTTAAGTTTCAATACTTTATTATTATTATATATATTTTTAAAGTCTCATAGGAATATGTGTAAAAACTTGAGACTCAAACAAACTTTTTATTTTGTCAAAGGTAATATGAAACAATTTTTTCAGAGACTTTTCTAAAACACAGAATATGTGATGAACTGCAGAAACACTGTATTTTGAAAATTATGAACAAATTCTCAGTTTTAGATGCGATTCGTAAGAATCGCATAAAATCTGAACGAAATGTGAAGTTTTAGTTTTAGTCGTGAAAAATGGGTTTTTGCTTGTGTTTTGAAAATTCATTTAAATTTTGAATGAATGCCTACACATATAGCAAATGATGGCATACATGGGCTGTGCACCAAACCTACCCATCATTTGAATAAAGAGTTTGTATTATATTTTGACGGCTTTATGGTGTAGACATCAAGTGTACGGCACTGGTAGTCGTGTGTATGAAATAAAAATAAAAAACAACGAGAATGTGTCGGAAACTGTTCAAAACAATTTTAAATGGTTTGCCCTTTTTTCGGTCTTTCTACAATTATTCCACATGCATGTAACCAGGGTCACTAAACATAACATTACAAAATATCGTATAAAAATAAATAAATTACATAAGTATAAGTGTGCTAAACTTATTATAATCTCTAAAAGTGGTGATAATTATGTATTTGATAGACAAAAACGTGTTCCACTTAATTGACAGCACCCTGGTGGCATCATAAAATGTAGAAATTAAAAATTAAAAACAATTTATAGTATACTAATAGCTTATTGGCACACGTTTTGGATGCGAGTCTCTCAGAGTTTACATACTTTTCACAGCAAATGAGAATTCTTTAAAAATATATATTCAGTGAGTGTTATGTGTATACAATATTTGAGTGAAAAATAGAATATTCTGTGTTTAATGTAGAATACAGTGATTTGTGGGATTTACATACTTTTCACAGCAAATGAGAATTCTTTAAAAATATATATTCAGTGAGTGTTATGTGTATACAATATTTGAGTGAAAAATAGAATATTCTGTGTTTAATGTAGAATACAGTGATTTGTGGGCCTTTTGAGTGGGGATTGAGTGAAAAGTGTTTTTATTTTTCATATGTATTTTTATTTTTACTTATTTTTTGTGCCTTTCAATTAGCATTGATATGCGTGGCAATGGTATTCATATATAAATAAATTTTTATATAATATATACATTAAGTAATCCAATGGTATCCTTCAACTCGACTTTCATATGGCTGTACATTATGTCAAATAATACTATTATAATAGTCTTATGGAAGCAAAGTTGAAAGGTACATTTTGTTTATTGAGCATAAATATACTGTATATATATTTCGACAACTCGTCAAAACGGTTTTCAATTATCGTTAAAGTCTCTCTAAACGCCTCTCAAGTCACGACTGATTTACAATTTAACTCAAAAATGCAACGAAAATATAATTCACATGTGTTTATTTTTGCCACAAAATTTTTGTATGACTTTAGCGTAAATATTCCGCACATTTTGTGTTTATAAATCCCGTTTGAATATACAGTATAATACATTTTATACTAGTAATCACGTTACGATCTCTAGCAAAATATAATTCATTAAGTCTTATAATAATGAATATGCTTTTAAGAAAAATATTTACCAAAACTTTTATGGTAGACATGACTGTAGACTGAATTCTGTAGAAATTAATTTTTGGTTTATTTAATAAATTATTTTCTTTAAACAATAAACAGGATATAGAAATTTATTTTTCTAATTGTAACATAGTTTATTTTGAACCAAATTAGGTATAGTGCAATCTATTATAATAATTATTACTTAATTAATTTTGTACAGAATATTGCTATTTAAAAATTTCATAAGTAAAATATTAATTAATTTTAATAAATAAAATAAACAAAATTTTAATATATACAAATAATATTATTGAAAGCAAGAATTGACAAAAAATAATAAATTTAAAAGCGTGTCTGTATAAATATAATATGAATATAATATTTATTTCATAATTTTTGGCAGATATTCAATAAACATGTCATTAAATTCTTATTGAATATTAGTTATTACTTTTTAGGATAGAGAGCAGACGTATCACATAATATAATTATATAACTATATTATTATATCCTAGGACCTAGTTTATTTTGTTTTATTTCATTACTTATAAGCAGTCACTAATTCTAATTAAAATTTAGTATTTGTTCATATAACTAATATTTATATACGACTGTAAATACAACTTATTTTTATTTAAAATATTTAAAAAGATAATTTATTATAGACATAAAATAATGTAAAATTAATAATTATTTATTCTATGTTATATTTTTCGATATTTATTGTATGCTTGCGTGTTAAATATATTTACTAGTCTATTACTAATCTTATTAGACTTAAGTGTTAAATCGTTGTATTTGTAATTAACAATTTTATATATGTCATGTGTTTAGAATTCTGAAAGATAAAAATGTTTTTCTTTTATAAATTTAAGAAACATGATTTAGGCTAATATTGGTTCTTAAACCATATTTTAATGATTATGTTTTGTATTATATAGTTCTTTGTATAGAATTTCGTTTTGTTAGATAATTTTCAGATTAAGTAATAATTATAATATTATTATTAAAATAATATTCTTATTAGCGTTACTATACTATATAAAAGTACTTACGAATTACTATTATACTGTACTTTCTAAGTCTAAAAATTAAGCAAATTATAACAAAAACAACAAATAGTTTAAAAATAAATTTTGCACAAAGTGAGGATATAATAGAGATTTAATTTAGAGATAATTATAACAACATTAAAGTGATTATAAAGAATTTGATGACAAAAAAGTAAGTTTCATATATAGTCAGCACAAATGCTAACTTTGCATTGAATGACACAAAATGTGTTGTCTCTTGTGTATACAAAATAGACACATTTCAAAGAAAATTATTTTTAGAAATTGTATTTAAGTTTTGAATACTCTTAACATAATTATTAAATTGTATTTAAGTATTAATTTGTATATAATATAAGTTTTACTTGAAAATTATGATATATAGTTAGTGAGTATATGAAATTTTATAAGTATGCTTAAATATTGAAAAACTGGTCAATTAATGGAAATTGTGGGAAAGGTTTAAATTATAAGGTAAGAGTTGAGTGGGGTGGGGGGTATAGGTGTAAAGGGAGGTGGATAGCTTAATAAACATTGGGATTTGTTACGGAAATGGACTACATATTACTACTAATCAAAACAAAATGTAAAACTATTATTAAATACTTGAAAACTACTAAATTTCTGACCAAAAGTGAACTAAAAGGAGAGAAAATTATCTAACATTTAGTGAACATTAGGAAATTAGGATAGGATTGTAGTAGTAGGACAGGGATGACCATAAAAATTAACAATTCATTAACATATAACTTAATAATAATAATTAATTTTATTATATTCAAGATTAATATAATCTATGAGATGGTGATAGGATAGGGACTTCCGGGCAAATGGATGTCTTGGAACATTAGGTGAAGCCTGTAGTCGCCGGACTGGTTGGGCGTGAACTGGACGGTGATTGTCTGGTCCTTGTTATTAATAAAGTTGACCTCCGGTTTGGAGGGGCCCTCCATCGCGAAGTTAATGCCGCCGGTAATGCCGGCCTCCTTGCAGTCTATGAGCACTTCGTTGACTTTGTTGGCGACCCCTGCGGTCAGGTTGGGTCCGCTCACCTTAACCTTATCCACGTATTTCTGGTGAGTCTTGTGGTCACCGGTGATCCGGCAGCTGAAGGGACTGCCGATTATGTCTTTGCTGTCGTACTTGACGTGAATCTTGTAATCGCCGCCCACTTTGGGATTGTAGGCCACGTCGACCGACCCGTCCTTATTGTTGTGGAAACTGATCTCCGGTTTTGACGGACCTGTCGGTCGGAAATTATTTTTTGTATCAGTTTTTTAGTTATTTGTTTTATAACAGTATAGTATTAGTTTGAG
>CAJPVJ010000799.1:0-20366 GCA_905397405.1 Oppiella nova
GTTCCCAATCGATATCAACGCTGATGTCTTCGCTTAAGTACTCTTCGCGTGGGAACTGACTCTTGAGGCACGCGATGAACCGCTGGTTCTCCTCATCGGACCACTTGTCCAGACGTCGGTCGCGCCGGCGCTCCTCGATTTGGTCCAACTGTCGCAGCACTTCGTCCACTCGTGAGCCCATTGTCTGACACGTGCTCTTCGGGTGGTGCGAGCTATGGATCAAACAAATCACTCAAATGTCATAAAAAAGTGCGAAATTCAACGCAAACTGTGTTTACGTTTTGCACACTATTTGAGGGACTATTCACTCATTGAATACAAAACACATGACAAACGCTTTCAAACACAGCGCCAACCAATGGGTGGTAACCAATGGCAACACGCGTTAGGCTTTGGGTTTGGGTTTTATTTACCAAACAATCGCTCAGTTGTCACAAGAAGTTGAAGACACCGCGGATCACACCATCAGTTTGTCGCGCATTATAAGCCACTCCTAAGCCGAAGAGTCACTCGCGAGGACACCTCCGATGTCACGATCGGCGCGACTAGAAGTGGGACAACGGGTTGAGTACAACTCGGGCTCCAAGAAACTGTTGGGACGTCTGGCGTACGGACCAAATGGTTTCCAATCTAGTTTTCATATAATTGAAAAGATCACCCCGGTCACTGCAACCATGGGTGTTTTGTTGTCAATTATGTTTGGTATACTTCTAACTATTATTCCCATCACATTAGGAATACTTATGGATTCAAATGTTTTTTCACTCATTTATCTAAATATTATTTTACTATTTTTCTCATTTATAGTAATTCTACTCATATTTATATTAAACAGAAATTTTATAACCATTCACACGAATCAATCTAAACCTACATAAACTTCTTGATACAATTTATAAATGCTTTATTTTAATGTCAGCACTAATGTAAATTTATAAATTATAAGCATAAATCATTAATATAAATAATAAAATAATATTTATAATTAATATTAATAAATAAATACATAATATCAGTATTAATAAATTATTCACAATCTATATATATATCATTGGTAAACATAATATCTTGTCATTTGTGTTTATTTCATACAACTTTTAGGCTTAGTTTGATTTAATTTGACTCTAATTTATTACACTTGAATTAAAATATATAAATTATATAATATAATTATAAATTTATAAAATAATTAGCTTTCTCTTAAAAAACAATTAAATTTGTAAACTTAAATTTTATTTATTTTATATTTAATAAATTAGGTTAGATTTATTAGCAATAAATTTTTAAACTCGTTGTTTATTTCCATTTAACCATTGAGATGGACAGTACTGTACTATATTTGAGGTGTCAGTCCAGTGTGTTTTATTTAGTGAAAGATTGTGTGCATTTCTGTTAATCTTGTATATAATACATCTTTATTTTTCATTTAAATTACGGAACTCATCGTTATTTAGCATATTTAATATTACACAATTATTATTATTTTTGAACATTTTGTAATAAAATGTATTTTTAAAAATAATTAATTTTGAAATTTTAAATCATTTATGACAATTCGCATTTCCAATTTAACCAAATTATTTAATCTCTTATACATAATATTATATTTCTAAAATAAAAATCAACTACATTTAGATAATGGACACCGAGATTAATTCACAATTGATTTCAACTCGATATAGATACATGCTCACACTTTCTTTGTTTATCACTTATTTCATTTATGTATGTATTAAATCTTATTTCAATTAAACACTACTGTTTTAACAGCATAAATATGATTGAAGGATTTGGCAAATTATACTAGAGGACCCACACTTACAGATTTGGTTATAATATATAACTCAAGTCTGTCTATGGTTTCAGATACCGGTGCCGTTCAATACGCTTTCTTTGCCGTCTCCTCTTTATGTGAGAACTTTATTGACAATAAAATCCATATTTTGGAGATTTGTATTAAATACTAATTAAGATTAATTTTTTTATAGTTTTATTCGCTTCGGAGTACATTAACAAACAGATCGGTAAGTGTGTTTTATTTAGTGAAAGATTGTGTGCATTTCTGTTAATCTTGTATATAATACATCTTTATTTTTCATTTAAATTACGGAACTCATCGTTATTTAGCATATTTAATATTACACAATTATTATTGTTTTTGAACATTTTGTAATAAAATGTATTTTTAAAAATAATTAATTTTGAAATTTTAAATCATTTATGACAATTCGCATTTCCAATTTAACAAAATTATTTAATCTCTTATACATAATATTATATTTCTAAAATAAAAATCAACTACATTTAGATAATGGACACCGAGATTAATTCACAATTTATTTCAACTCGATATAGATACATGCTCACACTTTCTTTGTTTATCACTTATTTCATTTATGTATGTATTAAATCTTATTCCAATTAAACACTACTGTTTTAATAGCATAAATATGATTGATTGAAGGAATTGGCAAGTTATTCTAGAGGACCCACACTTACAGATTTGGTTATAATATATAACTCAAGTCTGTCTATGGTTTCAGACACCGGTGCCGTTCAAAACGCTTTCTATGCCTTCTCCTCTTTATGTGAGAACTTTATTGACAATAAAATCCATATTTTGGAGATTTGTATTAAATACTAATTAAGATTAATTTTTTTATAGTTTTATTCGCTTCGGAGTACATTAACAAACAGATCGGTTGTATGTGTTGTTTGGTAATTGTGGGAATCACTACTGCATTGAATGCAAGCGTCGGAAGAATTGGTAATTTGTTTGCAATCAGTGCCATCCGAGGGTTTGGTCAGGGATGGCTTGAAGTATTACTAAATGTGTGGATTGTCGAGATGTGGGGACAGGATTGTGGACCTTATATACAAGGAATTCATTTTATGGCAAGCATCTCAGCTATTACTGCACCCCTAATGGTCGCCCCGTATCTGAATAATGTGTTCAAACTTTATATCCCGTTCACAATCATTGGTGTATTGATATCAATCTGTGGATTATATTTGGGAAGTCTTTACTTTTATAAGAAATACACGCCAAGAGTTATTAATAAGGATAATAAGGAAAACCAGAGTGTAATTCAAATCTTGCTCATCAACTTTAAAACAGAATTAATGCCAACAAAACAGATATTTATGGCTATAATATTATGTTCATTACTCCTATCATTGACTTTAGGACTTTTAAACTCACAACAGAGTTATCTCTCGACTTTCGCTCAATCGTGTGGATTACATCTGACCGATACATACGCTGCTTATCTCACGACAGGTCTATCAGTGGCGCAGGCTATCAGTCGATTAATATCTATACCTTTATCTAAATATATAAGTCCTCAAATGATCATAATATGTGGACTCACATTGGTATTGATTTCTAATATTTTACTCTGGATATTTTCCAATTATTCGCTAACAGTGATGTGGGTGGCAAACATATTGTATGGGTTTGGGATTGGACCATTCTATGCTTCTTGTTATATGGACTCACATTGGTATTGATTTCTAATATTTTACTCTGGATATTTTCCAATTATTCGCTACCAGTGATGTGGGTGGCAAACATATTGTATGGGTTTGGGATTGGACCATTCTATGCTTCTTGTTATCATTTAATTGAACAGATCACCCCGGTCACTGCCACGATGGGCGTTTTTCTATCATTGATGATGGGTATCATTCAAGTCATAAATCCGTGTGTATTAGGAGTACTCATGGAATCCAATCCATTTTCACTCATTTATCTAAATCTTATTTTAGTATTTTTCTCATTTATAGTAATTCTACTCATATTTATATTAAACAGAAATTTTATAGCTATTCACACGAATCAATCTAACCCTACATAAACTTCTTGATATAATTTATAAATGCTATATTTTAATGTCAGCACTAATGTAAATTTATAAATTATAAGCATAAATCATTATTATAAATAATAACATAATATTTATAATTACCGTAATATTAATAAATCAATAATAATATCAATATCAATAAATAATTCACAAATCTATACATATCATTGGTAAACATAATATCTTAGATTGCAATTTATTTGTATTGTCATTTGTGTTTATTTAATACAACTATATTTGAGGTGTCAGTCCAGTGTGTTGTAGCGAAAGATTGTGTGCATTTCTGTTAATCTTTTATATAATACATCTTTATTTTTCATTTAAATTACGGAACTTGTCGTTATTCAACATATTTAATATTTCACAATTATTATTGTTTTTGAACATTTTATAATAAAAAATAGTTTTAAAAATAATTAATTTTGCAATTTTAAATCATTTATGACAATTCGCATTTCCAATTTAACCAAATTATTTAATCTCTTATACATAATATTATATTTCTGAAATAAAAATCAACTACATTTAGATAATGGACACCGAGATTAATTCACAATTTATTTCAACTCGATATAGATATATGCTCACACTTTTTTTGTTTATCACTTATTTCATTTATGTATGTATTAAATCTTATTTCAATTAAACACTACTGTTTTAACAGCATAAATATGATTGATTGAAGGAATTGGCAAATTATTCTAGAGGATCCACACTTACAGATTTGGTTATAATATATAACTCAAGTCTGTCTATGGTTTCAGATACCAGTGCCGTTCAATACGCTTTCTATACCTTCTCCTCGTTATGTGAGAACTTTATTGACAATAAGATTCATATTTTGGAGGTTTGTATTCAATATTAATTAAGATTAATTTTTTTAGTTTTATTCGCTTCGGAGTACATTAACAAACAGATCGGTAGTATGTGTTGTTTGGTAATCGTGGGAATCACTACTGCATTGAATGCAAGCGTCGGAAGAATTGGTAATTTGTTTGCAATCTGTGCCATCCGAGGGTTTAGTCAGGGATTGCTCGAAGTGCTACTCAATGTATGGATTGTCGAGATGTGGGAACAGGATTGTGGGCCTTATATACAAGCACTTCATTTCATGGCAAGCATCTCAGCTATTACTGCACCCCTTATGGTGGAGCCGTATTTGAATAATGTGTCCACACTTTACATCCCGTTCACAATCATTGGTGTATTGATATCAATAAATGGATTATATTTGGGAAGTCTGTACTTTTATAAGAAATACATTCCCAGAGTTGTCAATAAGGAAAATAAAGAAAACAAAAATGCAATTCAAATCTTAATTCGTAATTTTAAAGTGGAGTTAATGCCAACTAAACCGATATTCATATACATAATATTATGTTCATTACTCCTATCATTGACTTTAGGACTTTTATGCTCACAACAGAGTTATCTCTCGACTTTCGCACAGAAGTGTGGACTACATCTGACCAAAACATACGCCGCTTATCTCACTACTGGCCTATCAGTGGCGCAGGCTGTCAGTCGGCTCATAGCCACACCATTATCTAAATATATAAGTCCTCAAATAATCATAATATTTGGACTCACATTGGTATTGATTTCTAATATTTTACTCTGGATATTTTCCAATTATTCGCTACCAGTGATGTGGGTGGCAAACATATTGTATGGGTTTGGGATTGGACCATTCTATGCTTCTTGTTATCATTTAATTGAACAGATCACCCCGGTCACCACCACGATGGGCGTTTTTCTATCATTGACGACGGGTATCATTCAAATCATAATTCCGTGTATATTAGGAGTACTCATGGAATCCAATCCATTTGCACTCATTTATCTAAATCTGATTGTAGTATTTTTCTCATTTATAGTAATTCTACTCATATTTATATTAAACACACGTTCAATAGTCATTCCTATGGCCAATGAATTTCGGGCCAAAAATATTTATATTATTCAAAATCATATATAAGGTGTCATAAGATTTGTTTTATAGTGAATTGTATGCAAGAATCAGTACATAAACCAAAACAGGTTTTGTGTAAAAAATTAATACTGATACTAAATTATTAATACTAATTAATACTAAATTAATAAAAATTAATATTAATATAAATTAAATTGATAAAAGCTAGGGTTCATAGGTTGAACATTGATTAAAAATATAACATGAACATTTATCTCTACTTTCATATAAAACCTGTTGAATGCATTAGTTTGATACCGAAATTCATTGGCAATAGTCATTCCTATGAATCAATATAACTGATTAACGTTAGTTCAAAATGAAAGTAGATTTCATACGTTATGGTCAAATATTTAAAAACACATTGTACCATTATTTGAATAAAAGATCATTTGTTTAAAAAGTATTTATTATCATAAAAATTAATACCGTATTTATTTTACTGTAAACTTCTTGTGTAAGTAACTTTATTCAAAGTAAAAAAATTTATTTATTTTTGAAATTAAATTTTATTGTTATTGATGTTACAAAAGTTAGAAAGTGTTTACAACCGATTGCATATTTGACCCTGATAAAATAAAATTTCTAAATAATGCTAATTTTATTAAGATTTTCTATCTTATTCATTTGATTACTTATTTGTTAAAATCTGTCCACCAATTATTGAATTATTAAATAATGTATTAACTAAAAATACATTTTTGATGAATTTAATTTGGATTGTTCATTTATAACTTAGTTATAAGTTTAATATGAAACTCATAGTGACTTTGCCTTTTCTAATAATTAATTAACTAATTTGGTTTAAGCTTAGAGTACAGGTATAATATACTAATAATAATTGTATTTATTGAATATAGTTTATTAAATTTAAGAAGTTCTCTTAAATAATACAAAATAAGCAATATATCATAAAAACAAATTAATTTCTTTGTCAAACAAATTATATTTAGTAATACATCTGATATTAGGCAAATCATTGAACAGTTTTGAGGCATAAATAAAAAATGATTAATCGCATTTAGTTTTATGTGACAAATGTTTTTAGTTTTTAGTTTTATTTTACAAATTCATTGATTTGTTACAATTTAATAAAATTCTTTAACTAGTCTGCTTTGAAAATAGCAAAATTAACTTGATCACAACGATAATTGCATATTTGACCCTGATAAAATAAAATTTCTAAATAATGCTAATTTTATTAAGATTTTCTATCTTATTCATTTGATTACTTATTTGTTAAAATCTGTCCACCAATTATTGAATTATTAAATAATGTATTAACTAAAAAATCATTTTTGATGAATTTAATTTGTATTTTTCATTTATAACTTATAAGTCTAATATGAAACTCATAGTGACTTTGCTTTTCTAATAATTAATTAACTAATTTGGTTTAAGCTTAGAGTAAAGGTATAAAATACTAATAATAATTGTATTTATTGAATATAGTTTATTAAATTTAAGAAGTTCTCTTAAATAATACAAAATAAGCAATATATCATAAAAACAAATTATATTTAGTAATACATCTGATATTTTCAGGCAAATCATTGAACAGTTTTGAGGCATAAATAAAAAATGATTTATCGCATATAGTTTTATGTGACAAATGTTTTTAGTTTTTAGTTTTATTTTACAAATTCATTGATTTGTTACAATTTAATAAAATTCTTTAACTAGTCTGCTTTGAAAATAGCAAAATTAACTTGATCACAACGATGGACACAAACAACAATTTACCATTGATTTCAACTACTTATAAATATGTGCTAACACTTTCTTTGTACGTCAGCTACTTCATTTACGTATGCATAAATTGACCATTTTCATTTTTAAGACAGTTTTACTGTATTAATTGGTCATATTTCAGGAATTGGCCAGTTATACCAGGGGGCCGGCACTAACAGATGTGGTTATTATATATAAGACAAATCTAGCTATGGTTTCGGACACCACTGCCGTCTTATACGTCTGCTATACATTTGCCTCATTATGTATGAACTGATCTCACGATTTAATTTTTAATTATATAATTCATGTTTTGTATAATCTATGTACTTTTCATTGTGTTTAGTTTTATTAGCATCGGAGTTTATAAATAAGCAAATCGGTTGCATGTGTTGCTTGATAATCGTGGGAATCACATTTGCATTGTATGCAAGTGTCCGTACAATTGGTCTCTTATTCCTAATCAGCGCCATCCGAGGGTTTGGTCAGGGAGTGTTTGAAGTCTTGTTAAATGTGTGGATTGTCGAGATGTGGGAACAGGATTGTGGACCTTATATACAAGGAGTCCATTTCGTGTCAAGCATCTCAGCTATTACTGGACCCCTAATGGTCGCCCCGTATCTCAATAATGTGTCCAAACTTTACATCCCGTTCACAATCATTGGAATATTCATAGCAATCAGTGGATTATATTTGGGAAGTCTATACTTCTATAAGAAATACACGCCAAGAGTTGTTAATAAGGATAATAAAGACAGTAGAAATGCAATTCAAATCTTAATAAATACTTTTAAAGCAGAATTATTGCCAACTAACAGAATATTCATATCCATAATAATGTGTGCATTGCTACAATCTTTAACATATGGACTGCTAAACTCTCAGCAAGGTTATCTGTCCACATTCGCACAGACGTGTGGACTACATCTGACCAAAACATACGCCGCTTATCTCACTACTGGCCTATCAGTGGCGCAGGCTGTCAGCCGGCTCATAGCCATACCATTATCTAAATATATAAATCCCCTTTTCAATATGTTTTGTGGACTCATTTTAATACTAATTTCTGAGATTTTATTCGTTATATTTTCTAATTACTCGCTACCAGTGATGTGGGCGGCAAACATACTGTATGGGTTAGGCGTCGGACCCCTCCATGCCTCCAGTTATCATTTAATCGAAGACATCACCCCGGTCACTGCCACGATGGGAGTTTTTATCTCATTCATGGTGGGTATTATCGAGATAATAGTTCCCGTCATTTTGGGAGCACTTATGGAGTCCAATCCATTTGCACTCATTTATCTAAATTTCATTTTACTATTTTTCTCATTTATAGTCATTTTAATCATTTATTTGTTAACTAAAAATCACATGACCATTCAAATTAATAAATCTAAAATTATAACACCTCTAGATCATTTATCTACTATTGACTAATAAAATAATACAATTAAAATTGTTGAATATTTTAATTTAATAAGCATACATTTATTTGTTAAGACATACAGTAACAAAAAATGGATAACTTTTATAACCTCTTTGGAAGTACTTATGATTCTTTAAACTCGAAAGTACTGTATAATTGTTCCTGATTCTCATGTTTATTAATACAAATACTTTTCCATTTGTATTTGCATTTCTAGTTATACAGATTTGGACAGTCATTTGAATTTAGAAACATTAAAATTCATTTATTACAACATTTGAAAAACAATTTACAAAATGATTTAGTAATCAATTAATTCATTGGCACATAAATGGCATTCATTTTCAATTAGTGTTCATTAGATTCACATTTTACCAAAAAGTATTGATTCACAACTCATCGTCACTCAACACAATTTCATCGCACGTTTTATTCCGATATAACCACTCAATGGTCTCTTTATATGTCTTACTATCACTCTGAGGAACAGCTGCCTTCAGATTACGCCAAATCCGAAGCAATCGGTTAAACGTAACGATTCTGTGGACCAATAGATTCACATTAAAACTCATCCAAAACCTCAACAACTCATTCAACAAATACTTCGCAAACTTCTCTTTAAGGAAATCCCAATCGATGTGCTCTTCGGTGTCATAATGGCTGTCATATAAGTTGGTGACGAGTCTGGAGGTGTCGTACGTGTGGTGCCAACAGTCCTCCCCCGACACCATTCCCGCGTCAATCAACTTATTTCTAATGCACGCGAAGTAATGGCGGCGACACTTGGCCTCCGGTCTGTGCATGCGGTCCACCACTAGTTCCCAATCGATATCAACGCTGATGTCTTCGCTTAAGTACTCTTCGCGTGGGAACTGACTCTTGAGGCACGCGATGAACCGCTGGTTCTCCTCATCGGACCACTTGTCCAGACGTCGGTCGCGCCGACGCTCCTCGATTTGGTCCAATTGTCGCAGCACTTCGTCCACTCGTGAGCCCATTGTCTCACACGTGCTCTTCGGGTGGTGCGAGCTATGGATCAAACAAATCACTCAAATGTCATACGAAATGAAAACACATAAAAAAGTGCGAAATTCAACGCAAACTGTGTTTACGTTTTGCACACTATTTGAGGGACTATTCACTCATTGAATACACGAAACACATGACAAACGCATTCAAACACAGCGCCAACCAATGGGTGGTAACCAATGGCAACACGCGTTAGGCTTTGGGTTTGGGTTTTATTTACCAAACAATCGCTCAGTTGTCATAAGAAGTTGAAGACACCGCGGATCACACCATCAGTTTGTCGCGCATTATAAGCCAATCCTAACCCCAAGAGTCACTCGCGAGGACACCTCCGATGTCACGATCGGCGCGACTAGAAGTGGGACAACGGGTTGAGTACAACTCGGGCTCCAAGAAACTGTTGGGACGTCTGGCGTACGGACCAAATGGTTTCCACGTGAAGCCCAATGAGCACGACTGGTGTGGTGTCGTATTGGATCAGCCGGAGGGCAAGAACAACGGCACCATTCAGGGCAGACAGTACTTCCAGTGCAAAGACAACTACGGCATCTTCGTGAGGGCCAACTGTCTGAAGGCCGTCCACGAGTCGCGCATACCGTCCAATAGATCCCAGTCGTCGACGCCCGGTATGTATGGCACGCGTGTGTCGTCCCCATAGACTCGCATCTTATGACGCGATTGTCTCCCAATAGCGACGACACCGAAGTCGATGACGCCGTCGACGAGTCAGACGTCGATCGCCGGTCTGTCGGCGGAGTCGACGCCCGAGAAGAGGGAAGACGTGAAACAAATGGTCGAACGCTTTAAGACGAAGCAAGAGATTAATGTCACCGAAAATATTGAGCAAAATTTGGTCCATAAAAGGACGGAAGCGTTGGGTTCGCCGGAAGTGTCGCACAATATAGAGATGGAGGCGCTGAGAGAGAAAGTGAAGGATTTGGAGTCAAAGTTAGACACAATTCGTGTGCGAAGAGCTCAGGACAAGGAGAAGCTGAAGGACTACGAGAGAGTGCGGATACAGAGCGAGCAGTTGCACGAAAACAAGCGACAGATGAGTGAAAAGATCGCCGAACTCTCGAAACTGAAGGCTTTGGCCGAAAAGGAGGCCAAAGAGGCGCGAGAGGAGCAACTGAGACACGCGGAGGAGATGAAGGATTTGGTGGAAACGGCAGAGATTGCGGTCATCGACAAGGAGATGACGGAGAATAAGTTCGAGCAGTGTTTGGCTGAATTGGAACAGACGAAGGAGAGGTTAGAAGAGGTGACACTCGATCTCGAGATCATTAAGAGTGAGATCGAGGAGAAGGGCGCCGATGGGGCCGTCAGTAGCTATCAGTTGAAGCAATTGGAGCAACAGAACGAACGCCTTAAGGACGCGCTGTTGAAGTTGAGGGACATCTCAGCGCAAGACAAGAATGATTTGCAGACATTGCAGAAGGAGTTCGAGAAGAGTCAGTCCGAGGGCTCGGAAGTGCAGAAAATCAAAGACAAATTGAGTGCAGAGGTCCAGGAATACGAGGAACAGATGGCTGACCTGAAAGTTAGTTTGTTTTGACTGTGATTTGATTGAATTATAAACTAATGGTTTGTTTATTTGATTTGAATTTCAGGAACAAATAGACTCCGCGTTGGGATCACAGGAAATGGTGGAAAAGTTGACGGAAACTAATCTAAGACTTGAGGACAAAATGGCTGAAATGCAAGAAGCGCTCGACGATGAAGAGAACATCAGAGACCTAAACAACCAGTTGATTGAGGCTAAGGAGGAACAGGTGATGGAGTTGAGGGAGGAGTTAGATATGGCGCACTCGAAGATCAGTAACCTTAGGCACGAATACTCGGCAATACAGGAGACACTCGCAGACTATGAGAGCACTATTAAGAAGTTTAGGGATTTGGTCTCAACTCTCAGGCAAGAGATACACGAATTGCAAACAAAGTCCGATTCGACGAAAACACAACAAATTGAACAAAAAGTGGAAAACTTTGAGTTCAAGACTAGACTATCGGACAGAAAAGCGTTCACTCGGGCTATAGACATGGAGTTGCGGCACCTGGAGGTGGACCAGTGCCAAAAACACATTGCCTTCCTATCGAAGTTCATGCCCGACATGTTCTTCAATCGCGGCGGAGATCACGACGCCATACAAGTCCTCCTATTTTTGCCCCGAATTATCAAAAAGTGTGAAATCATTGAGAGACAAGTGTTGGATAAATATCAGTCACTCGACATCAAAGAGATTACTAAACAGAGTATAATTGAATCGCATGACAGCGTTAGGCAACAAGTGTTTACCCGACAGCTCTTGTATAACCTGTTGTCCATTCAGTCAGTTTTGGGTAATTATACGGAATCGTTGAAGACTAGTGATAGTGAACTGTTCCTCAAAGTGGGCGCACTCTTCCCTGAACTGGTAGTCCACGAGAGGACTATTGACCACTACATGGATTTACTCAAAAACGACAAATTGGATGAGACGGTAGTGATTGAGTCGCTGGAGAAGTCGTTGCATTATTTCCAATCCCTTTATAACATCCATTTGGCCGACAGAAGGGCTTACGATCACAACAAACTCGTCACTGATTTTGTCACTATTATGAAGAGCGCTTCCGATGCCATTCATCTGGACTTAACTATTATTGATGGCGTTTGCAGTGAATGTGATATTTTGAAGACAGTGTCCACTTGTGTGGAAGACATCGATCAGTTCTGTAAGAAAATCAAACGAAGGCTTTCATCGGAAACAAAGTTATCGCTCGAGTCGTCCATCGAGAACGAGATCTTTGACTGCATTGCAATCGTCGGGCGAGTTATTAATGCGCTGAAAGTGATCAGAATTAATGTCATGAGTCTTAAGAAGGAATGCGATTCAAAGAAGTTGGAAGCGTTGGCCAAAGATGTGGGCGGAATCAAGTTCGTCAACGATTGCCTTCAGTCGGTTATGACTATTTGCTGCCAATTCTCCACTGCTTTGCAACAGGGTATCAGTGCTTGCATTCACTTACTGTACTATATATACATTCAATTTTAGTTAAATTAATTTCAATTAAATTATAGGCGATTACGACGAGACGAAAGCTCCCGAACCCCGGGATACTCAGAGCGCTATTGATTTGAGAGCACAGGTATGGAAAGCGCAAACAGAAGAGATCAATGAACTGAAAGGTCGACTCGACTCGCGTGAGACTGAGACCAATGAATTGAAACGAGCGCTGAAGTCAAAGATGGAAGAGTTGAGTGAAATGCAAATCAGACGAGATTTGGCCGAAAAGAAGTTATCGAACGCTACGAAAGACGCCGACGAGAGAGTGGTTCGCTTGCAGAACGAGTTGGATGTCTGCCATAAGGAGTTCAAAGAGAAGGAGATCGAGAGGGAGAAGACGTTAAATAAATACAATCAAGAGATCAATGATTTGTATTCGAATCAGAGGATAATGAAAGAGAAACTCAAGGATTACTCGAAATCGGATTTAATCGGAAAGATAATGACTTCGAAGACCAGTACTAACGAGTCGGCGCTTATATCGCAGATCAGAGACTTGAGGTATGCGCTCAAGAAGACAATGGATGACAACTATTATCTGCAGATAAAAATCGCTGAAAGAGACCTAAATCTGAAGCCATTGCCGAAAATGGATAAATGCAAACCTCTTTGGCTGCTGAGAGCACAGGGAAGGGAGGCTGAGATCGATCCCAAACAGGAGAAAATGATTCATTTGATGAAACACGTGAATCAACTGAAGAATGATATCCGGCTTTCGATGATTACGGAATCGGTTTGGGATTTCAAACTTCCCATTAAGGCACAGATTAGGGAACAGGAGTTAAAACGATTGGACTTCATCGCTAGGTATGACAAACTGGAGCGAGAGATCAGAGACTTCATTCAAACCTATGGCGATGGCTTCCAGTCGGGCGCCCACTTCACGTCATTCCCAGCGCCGCACATATCGAAGGTTTCAATTGTATTTCAATTGTATTTTTAGATCAATTATTAATGTTTTACTCCTTTATACCAGTGTTTGAATGAAAAGACAGCAAAATTAGCGGCTGTGCTGTCGGTGCCGTCGAATAAGTCGGATGAGGTGTCTCTGGAAGTCACTTATGAACAGCTGAAAGAATTGCATCGAAAACTACTTTGAGATAACAATTCTGCCCTTTTTATTGTCATATAATCCCAGTTACTGTATAAAACATTTTTGTTTTATTTATAAAAGTTCTAAATAGTATTTATTTATCGGATTTAATTTATTATCTATTTTATTAATAGGTAACAAAATAAATATTACAGATTTTACAGCATTAATGATTAGATGAATTTTATTCTAAATTAAATCATAAGTATATTAAAATTGTTTTCCTTAATTGGCAATCGTTTTCAATGCATGGGTATAAATATTTTTATATTATCATAAATCTAAATAAAATAATACTATTTGATAGCTATTTTAATATTTAATTATCACTAAAATTTGTTAACTTTTTATAACTTTGATTCGCATCAGACATAACCATCTAATTCAGTATTATCGTAAGCCTTAAATTCTAAGGTATTGTTACTACCGGTATATCTTACAATACTATTTACTAAAATACCCTGGTTGTGTCTGATAATAATATCTGAGGCCATAATGAAAGTTAATTTAGCACTTAACTAAATCGATTCCTATTACCGTAAAACATTTGAAGAATATTTGCAATTACTGTATACAAAGCGATTAGAAAAATATGAAATTTTAGTCAAAAATACTCCGGTATTTACGGAATTTAGTCCTGTTTTGGTTTAATGCCATTCTTCTCGGGCTCTAAACAGACGGCAATCATTTGATTGATTAAATCGTGTAATTCTTGCTCTATTTGTGACCAATTCCTGATAATTACATTGAAGTCGTATTAGATATCAATTAAATGTACCCGTATATAATTTTATGCAATTTTATTCACTTGTTTTCTGGCGGTGCGATGGCTTCTGAATAGTATTTAATTTTAGGTTCAGTTCCACTCGTTCTGATGGTCAACACGAAGCCATTCTTGAAATAAAATGTCAACATATATGATGACGAACTGGTGGGCAACACCTGTCACGACAATCACGATTACTAGCATTTATCAACTGTTTCACTGATTTTCTATGTAATTACGGGTTTATTATCAGGTGTTGAGGAATCGTAACCGCGGTTTAGATCCCGAACCCTAGCTATTTCATAGGAACCGATTTTGGACGGATACTAATTCACAGAATAGTATATAATGGAGAATTGATATCAAAGTATATTTTGAAAAATGTATCAATTCTTACAGTTTTGGGTCCATTGAAATTAGCCAACCGATCGAAAATGCTTTTAATCACATCCTTATCGTAACAAATATAATATGAATTTAAACTGAAGTGATAGCCATATGTGGTGTAAATGTAATTCAAATGTTGTGATAAATTGCACTTTCGCTCGCTTTCCAGATATACAGCCAATTGTAAGACATCGAGACCAGCACTGATACCATCCTTGTCGATGACAGTGGTGCCCACCATAAAGCCAATGGCCTCCTCGAAGGCAAACAAAGTAGTTTTTCCCTGTTTACTTAATTCGTCCGCTTTATTGCCCATCCATTTAAAGCCGGTCAGTGTCTCCAACCAATTAAAGCCTTCAATTTTGGCCATCGATTGCAGTATCTTTGAGCTGACAGTGGATGATATCATGTAACAGTCCTGAGCGGGTGCACCGCCTTTCTGTGTCTTATGCTTATACCACTGCCACCAGCCTAACAGCGCTCCGATCTCATTGCCTGAGAATATTCGCCATTTGGACTCTTGGGGCTGGTATTCAGCCACAGCGCACCGGTCACTGTCCGGATCGTTGGCTATCACTATTGTAGACTTGGATGCGGCCGCTGTTTTAAACGACTCGTCCTTTCATAGGAATTATATGTATTTGAAAATCAACCAAAAATTGAGTCTCAGAATAATTACCAAAACTCCTTTGCCTTCCTCTGGATTAGGGAACGTAACGGTCGAGAAGTCGGGATCGGGTTTCATCTGACTCTCAACTGGGAAATAATGCTTAAAACCGCACACTTTGAGCCCTTCAGTCAGGTAGACGTGTCCGACCCCATGGATCGGCGTATAGGTTACTCTCAGAGTGGATTCAGCGATCGCTCTCTTATTGAATATTTTCGACTCAATTATCGAGAAATAATTTTTTGAAATCACTTCTAAAGGATCGCTACATTTGTTGCTATTTCGCGGGTTATTAACCCAAACCCCATCCCATGGCTTCAGGTTTTCCATAATATTCTTCTGGATATTCTTGTCATGTGGTGACGTGATTTGGGCGCCGTTTGAAAAGAACACTTTATATCCGTTATCATCCTTCGGGTTATGAGAGGCCGTCACCATAACTCCTGTTTTGCATAGAATTCAGTTAACAATTCATTCATTGCTAAAACACCTTATAATAGCTGACCCGCAGTTGCAGACAACACTTTGGTAGCGAAGGCCACAAAAGGCGTCGGCACTATAGCCGAGAAGAGATGTACTTTGATTCCGAGGGATAGGAAGGCATTTGCAGACAACTGCGCGAAACGCAACGAATTATGTCTGCCATCAAAACCAATGACAACCCCTTTGTCTTTGGAGGAGTCACCGATTTGGAGCAGATATTTAGCCAAACCCTGAGATGTCTGAATGAGTACTAAATCATTCATAGCTCCAAATCCGGCCATCATTTGACCCCTAATGCCAGCCGTTCCGAACTCTAAGCGGTTCAGCAAAAGTTTGGACAGTTTTTCTGTTTGTTTGCTATCAACCAGTTTCTTGATCTCATCCAATGTTTTCGGATTCTTTGCAAACAAATAAATTTTACTTTTTATAACTTATTGTGTTCTACTACTGTGTGCTTACTGTTAATCTACTAGTAATAATTCGTAAAGTAAATTTTATACTGTATCTGTATTCATTTTTTAAATCATAATTTCTATTGTGATTTTATTTATTTTATTCAATATACAGTAGTTGCTAACAATAATCATTATATTATTTCATCTATTTTTAACATGTACGAGTAAAGTAAAAATATTGAAATAAAATTAAAGTATATCTGTAATTATCACGTATACTGTATTTAAAAGTTACGTTGATCACTTTAGCGCATATGCATGAACTACCGTATTCTGTAAAGTTTTAATCGAATTCCATATAACATTCACAACATGTATAATTCTAGTATATAATACAAGTATAGTATAGAATATAAGTATAGAATTCTAGTATTTCAACTAAAAAACAATTCTTATCATGTTAATCAAATACTTTATAATAATAATCCAATATTAAATCAATACTGTGTGCGACTGTACCCTAAAAACGAGTCACACATTCATATCTGATATTGTTCAACTAAAAAACAATTCTTATCATGTTAATAAAATGCTTTATAATAATAATTCAATATTAAATCAATACTGTGTGCGACTGTACCCTAAAAACGAGTCACTCATTCATATCTGATATTGAATTGTCATCATAAAAGATAAATTCTTATATAATAAGTTATTTAATATAAAAATTACTATAAGTGTCATAAAGCAACAAATTAGCGCCTCATAAATTGCAAAAAGAATGTTATTATACTAAATAAAATTGTTAATCAAATCAAAAATCAATGGAAACTTTAGAAATAAGTTTTATAGACTTGACTACTATTAGGGAATTCTAGTCATATATAGTATTTGTGTGAATATTATTGGATAAGAGCTTTCAAATAAAGTTCAACTAATTATACGCTATGTCTTACACTAATCTTATCGCGAATATTGTACTGTATAACAAATAAAATTAAATTCATATTTCCAATGGACTTCCTTAGCATTGAACTAATAATATAATTGTAAACCAAATAAAAATAGTGACTAACGCTAAATAAATGCAATGGAAATTCAATTACGAGAGAATTATATTTCAAAACGAGTAAATAAGTCTCAATGAGTGTTATATTCATAATTGAATGTAATGTCTTATATGACCATGTAATTTCATTATACGTTACAATACGTTATATGTTATATAATCATCTTATTATAAATTTATTTGTTATTTTAATGGAAATTGTACAAAATCCACAACTACTAATTAAAAACAATAATCTATAGTTAAATGAATATTGTATTATATTCTTGTAAGAAATTCTTGACAATTGAATTGTTATGTAATAAATACATTATGTAACAATTGTTTAATACATTTGACCGACAAATTCATATTAAACAAGTTGTTTAAGTGAAAAATGTGCTTGTATAGAATAGTTTATACTGTATTCCTCACACCCAATTAATGTTTAATGACAATATTGGTATGAGATATTACTTATAATTACAATACTGCATTAGTTACCCGGTTAAGAACATTATTGTAAGAATATATTATTTGATACATAAATTGTCTTACTCAAATAACTTTAGATAATAATATTAGTAACAAAAATGACACAAACCTGATCCCATTGAAGCCATTCCGCGATTCTTTGCTCCAATTCTGGACTAAAATTCTTTGACATAATTGTCTCCCAAATGAGTAAATTTCTCTCAATTACTAAAAGACACTTATATTTAAAAAATATATCAAACTTTATATTTGCACGTATGGTGTGGCAGTCAATGAAAACACTAGACTGTATTCAAATTGACAGTAAGTATCAAACAGAGTATAGTATAATGGGATTGAATATGAGATAAATGAGACAAAACTGTAACAAAACTTGAATTGAACCGTAAATGAGACAAAACACTGAATTTAAATGCAAACACAGAATAATAATGGATTCATACAATACGCTCATGTATTACCTTCACTACATACAGTCAACCCCCGGTTAACAACATAAAAGATCATAAATACATGTAAACGTATTATAAAATACATAATTTAACTTTTAAAACACATAATTAACAAATAATTTTATCAAAAATTATTATAATATGAAGTAAATTATGAATTGACTGCAAGTTTATCGCCAAAACTATACCATAAGCTGAGTGTCAAACGTGAGGTCTTTATGGAAATAGGAGTCGTAATTGACTTTTGGATATAAACTGTGTTTTTGATTGCATTTTCAATGCATTCACTGTTTGCTTACATTTTGTGACAAATTATTGTCATTTAATAGCAATTGAAATACAATTCAATTGACATCTCATCGCAACGATTAGTCTCCGATTTGCGGACCATTTGAATGTAAACTGAAGACAAATACGAGTGCTTTGTATCCCAATGGAGGCGATGGACACGTCCTCGACGGCCAGCGACGAGTTGGTGATCGCGAAGAGGGCTTTGGATTCAAGTCTTGGCGACAACTTTAAGAAGTGAGTGATCCCTACAAATGGTGACCATTTGGGTGTCAATTATCATGTGTTTGATTTGAAGATATCTGCGGGCAATGAGACAATGGTTTACACAACAGTCCACTAAAGAGGAGTTCGACACAGAAGTGCATCACTTCCTGACCCCCGACTCAGTCAAAGCCCACAATCGCTTCCTATTGGCTCTTCTGAACAAATGCTCGCATTTGGAGACACTTGAAGACAATCCAAGCGTTCCGGACGTGAAGCCCATTGTCGCCGATAAGACACCCATCGACACCAAACCCGTGGCCACTACTACGGCCACTGCGAGTGAGTGTTTGCTTAAGACTCTCATTGACACCATTGTTAAGACAATGATTGACACCATTGTTAAGACAATGATTTGCTATGCGTTTGCATTCAATGAATAATATTTACCATCATTTATGACCCAAATGATAGCCGAAGTACCGGTTAAACCGAAACCCAAACCTGTTGTCAAACCATTGAATAAGAAATTGAGAGAAAAGCAAAAGAAAGTGAATTTCGAGAACCGTTTTGACGCCACCTCTGAGATGAACAACGCCTACATCCGTGACATGAGATTCTTCGACGACTCCCAGAAGCTCTCGAAAGTGAGTTACTGTCAGAGAGAGTCACTACTTCCCGACCACTTGTACAGTGTGGAGGCGCACAAACAGTAGACAACCCTTTACCCAAATCTGCCGCAAGTCCTGTTACGGCAGTTTGATACGTTGCGTCGGGAATCCCATACTGTGCAGACTGGTAATAAACAGAAGTAAGTCATACGTCTGACCATTATTTGTCTTCATTATCATTAAAATGTTGTTTATTTGGTGTCAGGATTTCATGAAAACCATATTAACCGAAATGTTTGCCTCGCGTTCATCATATCGTTTGCGTGACAACCGATTTAAATACTTCATCGGCGGTCCGCCAATCAATCCATATCTCAAGAACTCATACTCTTTGCTACAAAGTATA
>CAJPVJ010000800.1:0-20357 GCA_905397405.1 Oppiella nova
GGGGTGTATTTGAGAATCGTGTCTATTTGTTTAATTGCTTTGTTTTAGTATACCTTTTATATTTGTATTCTAACCCATTGTTGCCGTATTTATAATTTGAATAACAAAAAAATGTTATAATTAATGGAAAATCTTTCACATGAATGATATATTGGAATAATCAATTGTTATAAAATTAATTTATATCAGTAAAATAAATACAAAATAAAGGTCTGCTTTAATCTTTGAGAACGTGGTTGAAACTGATTGACGAGTAACGTATAAGTGTTTACTAAGATTTTATATGTAGCATACATTGTACTAATTGGGACTAATAATACTTCTACTTTTGTCAATATTAATAACTTATTTTTATATAAAAAACTAATGAGTAATTTATAGTACAATGTATGCTACATATAAAATCTTAGTAAACACTTATACGTTACTCGTCAATCAGTTTCAACCACGTTCTCAAAGATTAAAGCAGACCTTTATTTTGTATTTCTTTTACTGATATGCATTTTAAAAATAATCATGTATATAAGCAACATTAAAAGTTACTTTTTGATAAAATACTCTCATTTAATAAAAACTACACATTTTCTATAATAACAGTAGAAAATAAAATAAGTTTGTTATTTTAAAAATGAAAAGGTTCTATATAATTCTATGCTATAAATATTATGAAACAATATATTTCATATTTTGTTCATTTAATACTGTATTTAGCGATCACTTGCCTATCGATGAGTCCATAAGTTTGGCGAATGAAGTGTTTGAAGACGTTATGAAAAGCAATGATTTGGTCAAAGGGTTGGCCACTATTGAGCCCTATTGTGACCGAAGTGTTTACCACAGTTTGGTTCGTTCACTATATCTCCTCTTGACTGCTATGACATCCATGGAAAAGGTATGTCATATTGTAATGTAGTTTTAAATTTAACTTAACAAAAGTATTTATAAAATTAATAACACTATTCGTATTATACAAGAATCTAAACTATAAAAATTTTAACAATTTTGTCTTCAAATTATATACGGCGTTTAAAATGTTAACTTTCATAATATTTTATAACAGAATTTAATATAATTTAAATAACAGGTAGACATAGACGCGGCTCAAAAAGCAGTCAATGGTTTGCGAGACGTTTGTAATAAATACCGAAAGACTGGTTTCGTAGTGAGTGTTATGAAAATGATTAAAACACCTAATTATGAGAAATACACCGATTGTGAGTTAACATAATTTTATGATTTATATTCAACAAAAAATTTTAATTAAAATTCTTAATTTACAAAAATTTATGTATAGTGGAAGTGCATGCTGAATTAGTACACGCCGTGAGTTTGCTAATAAGCGCGGGTATATTAAGCATCGAAACCCACAGCATATATGCCTTAATTAAACTAGCATATCGTTTGCAAAAGTTTGTTAAAAATATCAAGTAAGTAATTATTTCCATTCATAATTCTTTAAGATTACCTTTATAACACGGATCATTTCATATTTTATTATAATGTATTGACAAAAATTTGTAGTGGAATTATATACAGTAGTATTAATATTCAATATGTTTTAATAATATAATATAATAGTATTATGTTATTAATTTACTTTTAAACGCTAACAAATTAATACTTGTTTGTAGTAACCAATCATGTTTATTATATTTAAAGCTATTGTAAGATAATCACGAGAACCCGTTCCCATTGGGAAAGCGAGACATCGAGACTTAATTTTGAGTCGACTGTCCGCTGTTGTAACGGTCTCTGCCATCTGGTCATCAGTAATATACCCCCAAAAATACTGCGAATTATAAACTTTCTGGGCATCAGAGGGGTTGAGAGTGTGGGCTGGAAAAATATTAACAAAGCAGCATTTGAGTTACCTGGTTTATTTAGACATTTATCAAACGTGTTTCTCATATTCTACTGGTGCTACTGTGATACACATGGAGGTTATGGTCCAATAAATGTACAACTTTGTACGGAATTAATAAACAAGGAACTCAATAAATATCCTAAAGTAACTCATATTTTGATTTTTAACTATTTTTTTGTTAGAAATATGTTTCTTGTGAAACTATATATGAGTTGTTCACTGCAGAAGTATGTTCTCTCAGAGAACTTTTCTGATACTTTTACATAAAGCTTTTGCTATTGATATTGCTTTAACATAAAGCAATGTATCTCAAAGAACATAATTCAGCAGGGATCGACTCATATCTTTTATCATATCTATTTTAAAATATACTTTAATAATACTCTACAGTATTGTTTAGTATTATAAGTAATATAAAAGTAAGGCTTAATGTTCCTTGTCGTTTTCTTCAAAGGGATATAACTTTTGTATACCTGTTCAACAATAAGTGTTTTATTTTGATTGTATATTATTTACACATTTAACAGAATCTATTGCTGAATATATTTCGGGCAAAAGTGGAGCAAATGAATGGCAAAATAGATTCGGCTATTGAATGGTACCTTAGATTACTGGATGACCCACACGTAACACCAAGGCGATTTTTATACTTAAGAATCTATTGCTGAATATATTTCGGGCAAAAGTGGAGCAAATGAATGGCAAAATAGATTCGGCTATTGAATGGTACCTTAGATTACTGGATGACCCACACGTAACACCAAGGAGATTTTTATACTTCGAGCTAACCATGTGTTATGCATTACAATCCAATTGGGACCCATGCATTGAATACGCGGAAAAGTTAGCGTGGCCATCGAATATATGTGGCCGTTAGCGATGGATGAACCTTCGCTATAAATCTATGCGTTTCTAATGTAGTTGATTACTGGTCCCACTATCTGTTTTCTGTTGACTTGATAAGCTCATTCATTTTTAACTACTTTACTTAAGGATACTAAACTTTTAAAACAATCTTAAAAATGTTATTTAAATGTTATTTAAATGTTAGACTTGTGCCGACACTCCGTATCCGACATTTGGGAAAAACTATAACACCTGAAAAGGTGGCGGTTGTCAGGGCTCAGGAGTACATAAAAAATGATGGACTTTTGATTGTCCCGGATTTGGTCAGTATTTATATCATATCTAAATTCATATACCGTTTCATTACTTCACTAACAAAACAGGGATTTCTATACGATCTGAACTTTTTGGCACTTATTAGAGGCAATACTGTTCTACTAAATAGGTTTATGGAGAGAATTGATAAATATGTTGAGCTATATAAATGTGAACTGGGTATTTATTAATCAAAACTAATTAAGGTTAACCAATACTTTAATAACAGATATTTTATAGACACCTCTGATTACGTGGATAACTATTTGACGGCTATTTTCTACAGAGGAGTTATATTCAGACATTTAGCTGATTATGAAAAGGCCAGAGAATGTCAACATATTATTATTGATCTGTAAGCAAATTATTTAACTTGTTACATTATTAACTAATAATCAATTTAATTACAAACGTTCATCAAATAATAATCTCTGTCCTTATCAAGTGAATCACGTATTGGCAATCAGTTCTCACTATTGATCTGTAAGCAAATTATTTAACTTGTTACATTATTAACTAATAATCAATTTAATTACAAACGTTCATCAAATAATAATCTCTGTCCTTATCAAGTGAATCACGTATTGGCAATCAGTTCTCAGAAGGTCGGGTTCGGATGACACTCGAACCATTATAACTCAAACTCCACTTTTTATGACTATTTCGGTAACTAAACGAATTGTTTACATAATTACTGATGTGCCCCATATTGAACGAGAATTATGTGCATGTTAAAGCATTTGCAACACTCAGACGACTGGGTCTTTTCACCGAGAAACAGGGCACACTACTGGTCTTTACATACAAACATAACATTTTACACAATAGTTCAATTTTACATAAGTACTTAACTAAATCACCTCCTTATGTTTTTTGTTACCGAATTTTTGTAATTATAACTGCTTTTTTCAATTGAAAAAGTATTGGAAACCGAAGACAAAATTGAAAAATAAAAAGTATTGAGAGCGCAGACCACTATTTCATGGCCTTGCTAATTATTAATTAGCATAGTATTGTTATTATGTTAGAAATTACCTAGAACATGTATTAATTATTAATATGCTACTTAACAGTAATATAAAACTTTCCAAAGTTATTCTTATCAGCTTTGTAATAATGTTTGTAATTGGCATCTAAAGCAATTACTATTTAAATTAATTATGTAGATTTGATAATCAATTGGAATTATTTATAAATAAAATTCGTAAGTTTTATTATTATTCACATAGAAAATACTTTAAATAATGTTAAGTATTAAGTATAATACATTAAGTATAAATAATTAAATAAAACTTATTTAATAGCATTTGCCAATTAATAAAAATATTAGTTTTTATTGTATATTTAGGTGTTGTTGGACTAATTTGCGTAATTGTATAACTTTTTAATAATAATTTATATTACTTATCTTTCGCAATGATTCATTACAAATATAATATTAGTACAAAATAGTACATAATCGCACGTGTACAAATTAGTACATTTTAATTATTAAATTAATACCATTAATTATAGAGTAATTAGCATAAATTTATATTTTGTTAAACTAATACCCGTTAATTAAGTATAGATATTTATGCCTAATTACTTATTTTTATTTTAATGCTTAATTAGTATATAAGATTTTTTTATTTAAATAAAAAACTTAAGAAAATCTTTTACTATTAGTTTCAATAATTTTTCTATTATTTAGTTGATTTTCAAAAATGAAAAGGTATGTAATACAATATAAACAAAATATTTCTATACAACTAATATATTTTACTTATCTTATGATGTATTTAGCGATCACTTGCCTATCGATGAGTCCATACGTTTGGCGAATGAAGAGTTTGAAGACGTGATGGAAAGCAATGATGTGGTCAAAGGGTTAGCCACTATTGAGCCCTATAGGGAGCAGAGTGTTTACCACAGCTTTATTAGGTGTCTGTATCTCATAATGACTGCAATGACTTCCGTCGAAAAGGTGGACATAGAAGCGGCACAAAAATCAGTCAACGATTCGATCAAAATATGCAACAAATACCGAAAGACTGGTTTAGTATTAAGTGTTATGAAAATTATTAAAACACCTAATTATGAGAAATACACTGATTGTGAGTTATTAATGTGTAATTTACGATATATTTTTCAAAATATTTTTGATATTATAGAGTAATCACCTTCACGTACGACTCGATTAAGTGTGTAATTCGGATCCGAACTCACCTGACCATAATCGGTAGCTTTGATTGTTGTAAAATGCCTTGGTCAAACTAGCTTATCGGTTGCAAAAGTTTGTCAAAAATTTAAGGTAAAGTCAATGTTTTAATTAATTTAAATTGAAAGTTAATTATTTCTAATGCATACTTACTGTACATACAATAACACGTTGAATAACAGTTAAACGTTTGTTTATGACTCCTGGGCAAGGGTTACCCTTTCACTCTGTAGCTCCGAATGAAAGCTCCCCCCACAATCTTACTCGTGGCCGAAGAGTGTGGACCGATAGTCATTATGAGGCGGTTTCTATTTACGGATCATTAACTTTTTGGGCATCAGAGGTGTTGAAAGTGTCGGGTGGGCACAGCTCAACAAGGTCGCTTTTGAGTTACCTGCATTATTCAGTCAGTTAGCCAGGCTGTTTCGGATTCTATACTGGACATATGGGGATCCACACGGGGGAATGGGTCCCATAAATATTGACATATGCACTCAACTACTGGATAAGGAGCTGAACAAATATCCTAAGGTTTGTGATATAATCTAATAATGTTTATAACAAATTGTGTAATCATTTTATGTGTTATTATTAAAGAATTTAATGCTAAATATATTTCGGGCAAAAGTGGAGCAATTAAATGGCAAAATAGATTCGGCCATTGAATGGTATCTCAGATTACTTAATGACCCACATGTAACACCGAGGCGATTTTTATATTTCGAGTTAACTTGGTGCTATGCATTACAATCTAATTGGGATACATGCATTGAATATGCGGAAAAGTTTCGCACCGGTAGCTTATATACACCGGCCATCGCTACATACATGGAAGCTGTGTTCAGATACGCTAAGAGTACAATTAATGATGACCAGGATGAAAAACAAAAGGCAACTGAATTATTCGAGTAAATATCAAATATTTAAAATTAAATCTTAAGATTAATTAATTAATAAAATATTGTTTTAATCCAAGACTTGTTCCGACCCTTCGGATCAGACATTTGGGCAAAACTATGACACCGGAAAAGGCGGCGATTGTGAGGGCACAGGATTACATTAAAAATAATGAGCTACTGATTCTGCCGGATGTGGTACCTTGATAATTAATAATTAATGTATATTCTCTAATTATAATAACTTTTATTTATTTAGGCAATACTTTATGACATGAATTATATGCTTTGTATTAGAGGCGATACGGTATTGTTGAATAGATTTCTTGATCGAATTAATACATGCGAACATCACTATAAATCTGATCTGGGTACATAAAAATACAAAGATTTTTATTGTCTGATTAATTTGCTATATTTATTAATACCATAGATTCATCAGATTACTTAGATAACTATTTAACAGCTATTTTCTACAAAGGAGTTGTATTGAGATATCTATCGCAATATAATCAAGCGAAACAATGTCAACAAATTATTATCGAAAAGTAATTGATTTATTTGTCAACTTCATAATACCTCATGTATACAAAACTAACTTATAATTTGTCGTATCAAGTGAATCGCGACTTGGTTATCAATATTCACTGCCAGCCCTATCATTGCTTGAATTAGGTTTCATTGAGTTTGAGATGAAAAACAATGACAAAGCCATTGAGTTATTGAATAAATCCATAAACGATTACTCGGGTTATCTCTACGAGAATTATGTCCATATAAGAGGTTTTGCTGTATTAAGGGAGCTGGGTGCTTGTAATGGGCAACAGGGCGCTGATGACCACAATTGTATGCTTTATTATTACTACAATACTAGCAATATTAATTTATTATTTTTAATTCACATTTTAGTGGAAAAATACAGAAAACAATGGCTTAAAGATATAAATATCGACGAAAAGAGTTATGAAAATCTATTGAAATCTGAAGATAAAATAAGTGAAAATTAAATGAACCTCATTTTCATTTTTATTTCTATGTTATGCAAATACTTTGAGTTTATGACTACCTTTCCATAAACTTATAATGAATTTTTGTATAATATTAGTTTATACGATTAAAATGTATGTGTTTTATCGTATAAATACTGTTGAACGTAATGCTTATTAAATTTTGTATACAATTAAAAGTATTAGAATATTAAAATGTCAAAAATTAAATCAAATTGCAATCAAGCCAGGTAAGCCTAGCTTTAATGAATTATACAATATATCATACACTTACAGTACACATGAACTGTTTTATAGCATAAATAACTATAAATTCATATGCGGTATTCTCTAAATGCATTATCTTATCCTTATATAAATAATTATTAATGTATTTGTTAGTAATAATTAATTAAAATAAGGAAACATTAGCCTTACTACCATACTTCATTGTTTCTAATTAACAGTAGGATAAATATATCAATAAAAATAAATAAATTTGTTTATTGAAAAATTGGGGTAAAATTGTAAAACAATTAATTATTTACTATAAATAGTCTTCTAAAAATGTATTTGCTAACAATATAAATTATTTGTCTGACATTAGCTATCTAAATATCAACATTTTTCTATCAAATGAGATTAACCAAATTGTAAAGTGAAAAATAGCTATTTTTATATAAGTTATTAATAAAAAATTTCCTAAAACACCAAATATGAGCGAAAATTCTTCTAACAAAAAGTCTAAGAATTGGTAAACTAAATGCCTTTAAAATATACCATTTATGTCAAGATTTCTAAATACTTTTGGTAACATTTAGTGATCATTTGCCGATCGACGAGTCCATACGCCTTGCGGGCGATGTTTTTGAACATGTCATGAGAAATAACGGCATAGAGGAGGCGTTGGGCACTATTGAGCCCTATTGTGACAAAAGTATTTACCACTGTTTCGTTAGGACCTTCTATCTTATACTGATCGCATTAACAACTATGGAAAAGGTAATTAAATTACCATTAATTTAATAACTATGTACATTATAATGCTTTATTCTATATTTATTTGTGTAAAAAGGACGATGTTCAAAAAGCCCACAAAGGAATTGAGGATATGGTTAAACTGAGTAATAAATATCGGAAAACAGGGTTTATAATAGGCCTCATGAAAATGATTAAAACACCTAATTATGAGAAATACACCGATTGTGAGTATGATTTATTTTATAAAATACCTGTAAAAACTATGGATATATTTTATTTTATTTAAATTAATCCAAAGAATGATTATCAAAACTTACAGATCTAATCTTAACAATGTTGTATTATTTATAAGATTAATTTCTGACAAATTAAATTTATTTTGGAAAATTCTGTTAATATTCTGGATTACATACAGTACAGAATATATTATTTTACCTTTCTTATAATATTTTTTAAATAAAATTAAAGTGGAACTACACTCCGAGTTAGTACATTCGTATGGATACGCGTGCAGTGCCGTAGTGTTGGGCATTGAAACCCATAGTGTATTCTCATTAATACGAGTCGCGTATAGATTGCAAAAGTTTGTCAACAATTTTCGGTAAATATACGGAATATTACTTAAAAACTTCAAATATTATATATCAATATAATATATATCAATAAAATTCAACATTTATTTAACGAACAGATATTGCAAAGTAATACTGAGAACCCGTTCCCAATGGGAGAGCGAGTCGTCGCGACTTAACTACGAGGCGGCCGTACGCCTGGCCAATGGGGTCTCCCATTTGGTGATTAGTAACGTACCGCCGAAAATACTACGAGTCATCAACTTCTTGGGCATCAAAGGGGTCGAGAGGATCGGATGGTCTAACCTGAATAGAGCCGCTTTTGAATTACCCGGATTATCTAGTCAATTAGCTAGGTTGGCCCGTATAATATACTGGTGCTACATTGAGCCGCACGGATGTCTCGGTCCTATTAACTATGACATATGCAAAGAGATACTCGATAAGGAGCTCGAAAAATACCCTCAAGTTTGTTACCATTCAAATGTAAACTGTTTATTAATTTGTAATAAAAACACCTCTTGTTACCAGAACCTGCTTTTGAACATGTTCAGGGCAAAACTGGTACAATTAAGCGGCCAAATAGAGACCGCCATTAGCATGTATAACCGGATGATGGCCGACACGGGAATGACCTACTTGCGATTCATATACTTTGAGCTCATGTGGTGCTATGGGCTGGTGGGCAACTGGGATCAGTGTGTGGAGTACGCACATAAGTTTCGCACCGGTAGCTTATTTTCGCCGGCAATCGCCACTTACATGGAGGCGATCTTTCGGTACACAAGAGCTGTCGAGATAAATGACTCCGATGAGAAACATAGGGCCACCAAACTGTTTGAGTAAATATATATTTTGTGTTTAGCTATGTTTGCCATGAGGTTTATCGTATACCATGCTATCACATATAGAGTGGTACCTGGGTTACGGATTAGACACGTGGGCAAAACCATTACACCGGAAAAGATGGCAATCGTTAGATCCGAGAAATACATGAAATGCGATGAAATGCTTATATTGCCTGACGTGGTATATGTCACTATATTTTCTATATAACTTAAACCTACCAAATAATACATAGAAAAGTAAATCTCAAACATTAAACTCATTTTATATTTTAGGAATTTTTACACGAATCAAATTATTTACAATGTATTAGAGGGAACAAGGTACTTTTGCAAAGATTCATGGATAGGATAAGCAAGCATGTGGTGAAATACGAAAGCAATTTAAGTATGAGTTTATAAATGCAACACCTATTTAATTTACAAGCTAATTAATATCATAGCAATTATAATAATAAAATCTATTTAACAGCTGAAAGCGATTATATCGACAATTATTTGATGGCCAAATATTTTCAGGGTGTTATTTGGAGATTAATGGGTGAATACGAAAAGGCCAGTAAATGTATAGAGGTTATTTTTGAAAAGTATGTTAAATTTTGTTATTTACTTTATCTAATTATAGTGCATTTAATTATCTTAATTATAATCAAATTTATCTTTAAAACAATAAACCTTAATTTAAAATTAAGTATTATTTTATTAAAAATATTTAAATCCTACATTCATATAAAAAACTAGCATGTTATCAAATCTTGTCATATGTAAAAATATTACATTAATTAATAATATATTATTTATATATAAAATTACCAATAAGTGACGGACGCATTGGCCGCGAGTACTCACTGCCGGCTCAGGCGGCTCTGGAAATGGGTTTAATTGAATACGAGTTGAAAAACCACGAAAAAGCCATTGAATTACTCAACAAATGTATTAATGAGTACTCGGGTTATCTCAGCGAAAACATAGTCCACGTCCGGGCGTTTGCGGCGCTCCGGGAGTTAGGCGTCGGTAATGAGAAACTGGGCGAAGATGAGACCAAACGTATGTATTATTATAAACAGAGATATCACTTAATTGACTCATAAGATATTTGTCTATTTCCTGTATTCAGTGGAGGAATATAAGAAGCAATGGCTAAAAGACATCAAAATTGATCGTAAAAAATATGACCAACTCTTGGAAACTGAGGAGAAAACTGTTTAAATAATTCATAACTAATTTTAGTTTTTATATTATTTTTTAGATAAACATTAATGTTTACAGTATATCAGAGTTGGCCAGACATTATTTATTTATGTTTTTTACAGGTAAACCATTTTAGAGTCAATCCTAATTAATGTTATATTATTTGACAAGATTTGATAACATGCTAGTTTTTTATATGAATGTAGGATTTAAATATTTTTAATAAAATAATACTTAATTTTAAATTAAGGTTATTATAATCCCTTTCATTATAAGTAATTATTAATCCCTACTCATACATGTGTTATGATATTTGTGATTAGTTTTTAATAAAATGATTACAAGTACTGTAATAATGCTCACTCTTACCACCTGGACACTTCTGTGTAGGACACTGAGTATATCATCAGTAATATGTGTGCTTATTTTGTAACAATTGATAATATTATTTGATTAGTTGAAATTGAAATTTCTTTTAATTAAAAACTAATCAAATTAAAACCCAATAAAATTAAATGTAAAGGTATATATAATTATATAATTATTTGAATGTTTATATTGTTTGAATAAACCACTAACACTTACAATAAGGATATAGTAAACAAATTGATTCATTATTTAAATTCAAGTAATTTACAAGTATTTCATGTTCTTAGTGAAACAATAGTGTATTAATCATTTCAGTAGTTATAAATAGAAGTGTCGTGAACAACTAAAAAACTATTTAAACTTTTAAACTTGCGGTTTGAATGAAAATTTTAATATTTTAGCCTAACATAAATCTTAAACTTATATTTTGCCTATTTAATTATATTACAATTAGATCTAATTATAACAGTATATATTAACTAAAAACATCAAATATGAGCGAAAATTCATCGGACAAAAACTCTAAGAAATGGTAACTAAAAAGTCCAAAACAATACAAATTCTGTTTAATTATATTCCATTACATTCAGCGATCATTTGCCAATCGACGAGTCCATACGTCTTACGGGCGATATCTTTGAACATGTCATGAAAACTAACGGTATAGAGGAGGGGTTGGTCACCATTGAGCCCTATTGTGACAAAAGTATTTACCACTGTTTTGTAAGAACCGGGTACCTTATTCTCATTGCATTAACAACTATGGAAAAGGTGAGCAAATTACCATTAATTTATGCACAATATAATGATTTATTCGTGATTATTTGTGTAAAAAGGACGATGTTCAAAAAGCCAACAAAGGAATTGAGGATATGGTTAAACTGAGTAATAAATATCGGAAAACAGGGTTTATAATAGGCCTCATGAAAATGATTAAAACACCTAATTATGATAAATACACCGATTGTGAGTATGATTTGTTTTGTCAAATACAAACACCAGCCATAAGAGCATAATTGTGGCGAACTGTGTGGGCCCGCCATTGATTAAGGGATAGCCTTTAATCCGGTTGTCCGTCTCGTCGACCCAATACTCGTGAAACACATATAGGAAAGCATTTATGGATTGGGTTTTTGTCTCGTTTTGTATAGTATTTAATGAATTCTACACAATATGTTAAATAAATAAAACATATGAATATTAGTGATATTATATATAGTGTTAATTAAGATAACCCTATACCATGGTATGATGGTCCATGGACGAACATTGATACGTTTGAAAAGAAAATATTGAAGTTGTCTAATATGTTAAAATATTTATATGGATATTTAATAGGCATTTAAGTAACTATTATATAATAATACCACTGAGTGTTAATTATTTAAAGTACCTAAATAAGTAATAATTGAAGTAATGAGTGTAATATTATATAATAGTATTGATTATAATTATATTCTTAAATTGCCTAATTATTTTTAATTTAAAACACGTGCAATTTATATTATGCATTTGAAAATATTAATTAATACTTTATTTGCAATTTTGATAGAAATGTGATAATTAAATTAATCAATGGTAATAAAAAATTTAATTATTAATCCCATTATTATGATTCCTGATACAGTTAAACACTTGGACTACCTGCTGCAAAGTAATCATAAGTATATTTAAGTAAGAATCTAAGCATATTGACCATGTTCCTTGTAAATTAATTAAATATACTTGTAATTCACATTAAATGATTAAACTATAATTATAATATATTTAATAAATCTTTTATATGTTTAATATTTTGTAATTAACCATAATTTACGTAGACATGTATACTTAAAGCTATACTATAGCTATAATCTCTAATATCAGGTTTTAATTTAATTACTTATTATTAAATGTATATTATAATTAACGAAATCACTTTTTATAGTTTAAAGTCAACTTATAACTAATGTTTTTTAAATAAATTATCTAAATTAATTAAAGTTAAGTTATAAGTTTACCAAGTGGCAAATAAATCTGGTTGAGTAAATGAAACTTTTCATATGTTAATATAAAGTTGTAATATACAGTAATTCTTAAATTTTTCTAAATTGTATACAATTTACTATAATACATTAAATATGATTCTTATTGTTAATTTATAATAATTAAAAATATAACAGCTCAATAACACCTTGAGACAAAGTAAATATAAGTAAATATTTAAAAATATATCTTTGAAAAGAATTTATTATAAAAGTTCATAGTATACAAAAAATGATAATTACTTTTTGTTTGTATTAACAATCAACAAACAATAATTAAATTAATTTATAGTTATAATTAAATTTCATAATTTATCAGGGTAAACTACACTTGTTTCTCTTCAGTTTCCAAGAGTTGGTCATATTTTTTACGATCAATTTTGATGTCTTTTAGCCATTGCTTCTTATATTCCTCCACTGAATACAGGAAATAGACAAATATCTTATGAGTCAATTAAGTGATATCTATGTCTATAATAAAACATACGTTTGTTCTCATCCTCGCCCTCTTTCTCATTACCGACGCCTAACTCCCGGAGCGCCGCAAACGCCCGGATGTGGACGTAGTTCTCGTTGAGATAACCCGAGTACTCATTAATACATTTGTTGAGTAATTCAATGGCTTTGTCGTTATTTTTCATATCGTATTCAATTAAACCCATTTCAAGTGCCGCCTGAGCTGGTAGTGAGAACTCGCGACCAATACGTCCATCACTTAAATTGAATTATAATCATAAGTTATAGTATAACTGTTATATTGTCCTGGTTATATAATTTGTAATAATTCAACAAAACATACTTTTCAACAATGACCTGCATGCATTCTCTCGCCTTGTTATATTCATTCATTAGCCTCCATACAGCGCCCTGTAAATACTTGGCCATTAAATAATTGTCCAGGTAATCGCTTTCATCTGTATTTATAAAATTTTACTAATAAATATTTTTATCTCCAAACAATAAAAACTAGTTTTTATAATGTTAATAATTCATACTAAGATTGTTTTTATATTTAGCCACATGTTTGCTAATCCTATCCATAAACCTTTGCAACAATACTGTATTGCCTCTGATAAATAGCAGCCAGTTCAATTCGTGTAAAATTTCCTAAAAGGACAATTAATTATCGTTTAATCTAATGATAAACATTAATTTTTGTGAGGTATGTGTGAGTAATGATAAAATAGTGACATATCGTACCACATCTGGCAATACAAGCATTTCATTTGATTTCATGTATTTCTCGGACCTAACGACTGCCAACTTTTCCGGTGTAATGGTTTTGCCCACGTGTCTGATCCTGAGCCCCGGTACCACTCTGTTAATGAGCCAATACATGAGACAAATCTATATAAAACATATTATAAATAATACTAAACAAGTTTATTTACTCAAACAATTTGGTGGCCCTATGTTTCTCATCGGAGTCGTCCGTTTCAACAGCTTTCGTGTACCGAAACACGGCCTCCGCGTACGTGGCCATAGCCGGCGAAAAAAGGCTACCGGTGCGAAACTTTTCCGCGTAGATTATACACTGGTCCCAATCGCCTACCAGTGCGTAGCACCACATCAGCTCAAAGTATACGAACCGCAAGAAATTGATCTGACTAGTCATCAGTATTTGGTTATACATCTCGATAGCTGTGTCTATTTGACCGCTTAATTGTAGTAATTTTGCACTGAACATCTTCAAGATCAAGTTCTGATAGGCAACATGAGGTGATAATAACGAATTAGTAAATAGTTTAATATTGATTGATCATGTTAACAAACTTGAGGGTATTTTTCGAGCTCCTTATTCAGTATTTCTTTGCATATCTCATGGTTGACTGGACCGAGACATCCGTGCGGTTCAATGTAACACCAGTATAATAGTCGGGTCAACCTGGCTAACTGGCTGCATAATCCGGGTAATTCGAAAGCGGCTCTATTCAGGTTAGACCATCCGGTCCTCTCGACCCCTTTGATGCCCAAGAAGTTGATAACTCGTAGTATTTTTGGCGGTATATTACTCTAGTGGTTTACCCTCTGGGGTAACCGGTCCGCATGCCGGCGGAGCATCAATTCAGCGCTGCTGAGCGAGAGGGTAACCCTTGCCCAAGAGTCATAATGAAACGTCATAGACAAGTAATCTAAAATGGTTTATTTTATTGATATATAAATTATATAATATAATATTTGAAGTTTTTAAGTAATATTACGTATATTTACCGAAAATTGTTGACAAACTTTTGCAATCTATACGCGACTCGTATTAATGAGAATACACTATGGGTTTCAATGCCCAACAGTATGGCACTGCACGCGTATCCAAACGAATGTATTAACTCGGAGTGTAGTTCCACTTTAATATTATTAAAAAATATTATAAGAAAGGTAAAATAATATATTCTGTACTGTATGTGATTAAGATTATTAACGGAATTTGTTAGAAAATAATTTTATAAATTACATAATATTATTCATACTAAATCTGTTTTGATAAGGATTCCATTGATAAATTTAAAGAAAATAAATTTCTTAACTAATACAGGTATTTGACAAAACAAATCATACTCACAATCGGTGTATTTATCATAATTAGGTGTTTTAATCATTTTCATGAGGCCTATTATAAACCCTGTTTTCCGATATTTATTACTCAGTTTAACCATATCCTCAATTCCTTTGTTAGCTTTTTGAACATCGTCCTTTTTACACAAATAATCACGAATAAATCATTATATTGTGCATAAATTAATGGTAATGTGCTCACCTTTTCCATAGTTGTTAATGCAATGAGAATAAGGTACCCGGTTCTTAGAATACAGTGGTAAATACTTTTGTCACAATAGGGCTCAATGGTGATCAACCCCTCCTCTATAGCGTTAGTTTTCATGATATGTTCAAAGATATCGCCCGTAAGACGTATGGACTCGTCGATTGGCAAATGATCGCTGAATGTAAGGAATATAATTAAACAGAATTTATATTGTTTTGGACTTTTTAGTTACCATTTCTTAGAGTTTTTGTCCGATGAATTTTCGCTCATATTTGATGTTTTAGTTAATATATACTGTGATAATTAGATCTAATTGTAATATAATTAAATAGACAAAATATGAGTTTAAGATTTATGTTAGGCTAAAATATTAAAATTTTAATTCAAACCGCAAGTTTAAAAGTTTAAATAGTTTTTTTTAGTTGTTCACGACATTTCTATTTATAACTACTGAAATGATTAATACACTATTGTTTCACTAAGAACATGAAATACTTGTAAATTACTTGAATTTAAGTAATGAATTAATTTGTTTACTATATCCTTATTGTAAGTGTTAGTGGTTTATACAAACAATATCAACATTCAAATAATTATATAATTAATACCTTTACAATTAATTTTATTGGGTTTTAATTTGATTAGTTTTTAATTAAAAGAAATTTCAATTTCAACTAAACAAATAATATTATAAATTTTGTTAAAAGATAAGCAGACATATTACTGTTGATAGTAAGTAAACATTAAAGTTTATCTAAAAAATAATATAAAAACTAGAATTAGTTATGAATTATTTAAACAGTTTTCTCCTCAGTATCCAAGAGTTGGTCATATTTTTTACGATCAATTTTGATGTCTTTTAGCCATTGCTTCTTATATTCCTCCACTGAATTCAGGAAATAGACAAATATCTTATGAGTAAATTAAGTGATATCTCTGTTTATAAGATGACATACGTTTGGTCTCATCCTCGCCCAGTTTCTCATTACCGACGCCTAACTCCCTGAGCGCCGCAAACGCCCGCATGTGGACTATGTTTTCGCTCAGATAACCCGAGTACTCATTAATACATTTGTTGAGTAATTCAATGGCTTTTTCGTGGTTTTTCAACTCGTATTCAATTAAACCCATTTCCAGAGCCGCCTGAGCCGGCAGTGAGTATTCGCGGCCAATACGTCCGTCACTTAATGGTAATTTTATATATAAATAATATATTATTAATTAATGACAAAATTTTACATATGACAAAATTTGATAACATGCTAGTTTTTTACATGAATGTAGGATTTAAATATTTTTAATAAAATAATACTTAATTAAGGTTTATTGATGAAAAGATAAATTTTATTATAATTAAGATAATTAAGTGCACTATCTTAAAATAAAGTAAATGACAAAATTGTACATACTTTTCAAAAATAACCTCTATACATTTACTGGCTTTTTCGTATTCACCCATTAATCTCCAAATAACACCCTGAAAATATTTGGCCATCAAATAATTGTCGATATAATCGCTTTCAGCTGTTAAATAGATTTTATAATTATTATTATTGTTATTATATTAACTAGCTTGTAAATTAAATAGGTGTTGCATTTATAAACTCATACTTAAATTGCTTTCGTATTTCACCACATGCTTGCTTATCCTATCCATGAATCTTTGCAAAAGTACCTTGTTGCCTCTAAGACATTGCAAATAATTGAATTCATGTAAAAGTTCCTAAAATGTAAAATTAGTTTAATGTTTGAAATTTATTTTTCTATGTATTATATGGTAGGTTTAAGTTATATAGAAAATATAGTGACATATACCACGTCAGGCAATACAAGCATTTCATCGCATTTCATGTATTTCTCGGACCTAACGATTGCCATCTTTTCCGGTGTAATGGTTTTGCCCACGTGTCTGATCCGTAGCCCCGGTACCACTCTATATGTGATAACATAGTATACGATAACCCTCATTGCAAACATAACTAAACACAAAATATATATTTACTCAAACAGTTTGGTGGCCTTATGTTTCTCATCGGAGTCATTTATCTCGACAGCTTTCGTGTACCGAAAGATCGCCTCCATGTAAGTGGCGATTGCCGGCGAAAATAAACTACCGGTGCGAAACTTATGCGCGTACGCCACACACTGATCCCAGTCGCCCACCAGCCCATAGCACCACATGAGCTCAAAATATATGAATCGCAAGTAGGTCATTCCCGTGTCGGCCATCATCCGGTTATACATGCTAATGGCGGTCTCTATTTCCGGCGAATTAACATGGTCAAAACGGGACTTGTACAAGTTTTCGTCCAAGACCAAACAAGAGGTGTTTTTATTACAAATTAATAAACAGTTTACATTTGAATGGTAACAAACTTGAGGGTATTTTTCTAGCTCCTTATCGAGTATCTCTTTGCATATGTCATAGTTAATAGGACCGAGACATAAATGCGGCTCCATATAGCTCCAGTATAATAGTCGGGCCAACCTAGCTAATTGACTAGATAATCCGGGTAATTCAAAAGCGGCTCTATTCAGGTTAGACCATCCAATCTTCTCGACCCCTTTGATGCCCAAGAAGTTGATGACTCGTAGTATTTTTGGCGGTACGTTACTGATCACCAAATGGGAGACCCCATTGGCCAGGCGTACGGCCGCCTCGTAGTTAAGTCGCGACGACTCGCTCTCCCATTGGGAACGGGTTCTCAGTATTACTTTGCAGTATCTGTTCATTAGATAAATGTTGAATTTTATATTGAAATATATTATATTGATATGTATTTAAGGTTTTTAAAAATAATATTACGTTTATTTACCGAAAATTGTTGACAAACTTTTGCAATCTATACGCGACTCGTATTAATGAGAATACACTATGGGTTTCAATGCCCAACACTACGGCACTGCACGCGTATCCATACGAATGTATTAACTCGGAGTGTAGTTCCACTTTAATTTTATTTTAAAAATATTATAAGAAAGGTAAGATAATATATTCTGTAGTGTATATGATCCAGAATATTAACAGAATTTTCAAAAATAAGTTTAATTTGTCAGAAATTAATCTTATAAATAATATAATCTTATACAATATTGTTAAAATTAGATCTATAAGTTTTGATAATCATTTTTTGGATTAATTTATTAATTTAAATAAAATAAAATATATCCATAGTTTTTACAGGTATTTTATAAAATAAATCATACTCACAATCGGTGTATTTCTCATAATTAGGTGTTTTAATAATTTTCATGAGGCCTATTATAAACCCTGTTTTCCGATATTTATTACTCAGTTTAACCATATCCTCAATTCCTTTGTTGGCTTTTTGAACATCGTCCTTTTTACACAAATAAATATAGAATAAAGCATTATAATGTACATAGTTATTAAATTAATGGTAATTTAGTTACCTTTTCCATAGTTGTTAATGCGATCAGTATAAGATACCAGGTCCTAACGAAACAGTGGTAAATACTTTTGTCACAATAGGGCTCAATAGTGACCAACGCCTCCTCTATGCCGTTATTTCTCATGACATGTTCAAAAACATCGCCCGCAAGGCGTATGGACTCGTCGATCGGCAAATGATCACTAAATGTAACCAAAATTATTTAGAAATCTTGACATAAATGGTATATTTTAAAGACATTTAGTTTACCAATTCTTAGACTTTTTGTTAGAAGAATTTTCGCTCATATTTGGTGTTTTAGCAAATTTTTTATTAATAACTTATATAAAAATAGCTATTTTTCACTTTACAATTTGGTTAATCTCATTTGATCGAAAAATGTAGATATTTAGATAGCTAATGTCAGACAAGTAATTTATATTGTTAGCAAATACATTTTTAGAAGACTATAATAAATAATTAATTGTTTTACAATTTTACCCATTTTTTTCAGTAAAAAAATTTATTTCTTTATTTATTTTTAATGATATATTTATCCTACTGTTAATGCGAAGCAATGAAGTATGGTAGTAAGGCTAATGTTTCCTTATTTTAAGTAATTATTACTAACAAATACATTTATAATTATTTATATAAGGATAAGGTAATGCATTTAAAGAATATATGTATCTGTACTTATTTACGGTATAAAACAGTTTATGTGTACTGTAAGTGTATGATATATTGTATAATTCATTAAGGCTAGGCTTACCTGGCTTGATTGCAATTTATTTATTTTTTACATTTTAATATTCTAATACTTTTAATTGTTTAAAAAATTTAATAAGCATTACGTCGAACAGTATTTATGCGATAAAACACATACATTTCAATCGTATAAACTACTATTATACAAAAATTCATTATAAGTTTATGGAAAGGTAGTCATAAACTCAAAGTATTTGCATAACATAGAAATAAAAATGATAATGAGGTTCATTTAATTTTCACTTATTTTATCTTCAGATTTCAATAGATTTTCATAACTCTTTTCGTCGATATTTATATCTTTAAGCCATTGTTTTCTGTATTTTTCCACTAAAATGTGAATTAAA
>CAJPVJ010000801.1:0-20355 GCA_905397405.1 Oppiella nova
TCAGACCCTCAACACTGAGGAGAAGCTATCGATTCAAAAGTCTTATTACACTTTCCTATCGATTCTCGTCACCAATAATATTATGGATCCCTTCCTTGTTATCGGTATTGCAGTCTCACTGCCATTACCTCATGAGTTTGTACTCAACTTTGATTGTCATTACAGAAGTGCCACTAATGGAACAGATATTGATTACGGTATTCCAGGGGTCAGTCGACTTTCCCGATGCTGTCACACAAAGAATTTGTTTCCAAATATTACGCAAATTTGTAGAGTTTTTCGGTAAGAGTTTGCATGCATTGAATTGGTGTGAAATGACAGGCGATTGTGTTTTGACAGGAAACTCGAGCCAATTGGCAGCCAATGAGAGCGAAGGAAAGGGAGCCGAGAAGGAGGTGAAGAGTATTGGGAGTCATGAGTTCGTCCAATTCATATACAAGTCTATAATCCCCGCCTGTTTTGTGGCCCCCATTCGTCACAACGAAGACTCGCAATTAGTCAATGAGTGTATTATATGTCTTAAGACAATTCAGTCAACGCGAGGCACTCAAGAGTTGTCGACATACCTGTCCTCTCAGTTCTTTCCCCAACATTTCCCCAATTACTGCAATTCTGCGCAATTGATTCAGACATTGATTGACAACGACTTGAAAGCAACTAAACGGGCGCTTAAAATATTTTGTCAACAATTCAAACAAAACGAAATCACATGAAACGAAATATATGTCTATTTTTATATCAATTCTACTCTAATTTATATGAAATTGACTTTAATATGAATTTATATAAATATGTTATTAAATTATAAATACAAAATACATTATATTTATGTTATATTTAAGCTATTATTTGTCCGAGACAATTATTTGTTTTTTTCTAATACTAGCCAAATGTTAACCATTTGCTAACTTTTGTCGTTTTGTTTTGTTTTCAATTTTTGTTGTTTTGATGCTTTTTGTAGAAATTAATTAAATAAATGATCGTTTTTGAGGCATTTCACAGCTCTCTTACAGAATATGGTGTCTCTATTGGCACCACCATCAGGGACATCAGGGACACTGCCTACTCAAGACTTACTCGGTTCAGTCAATTTACTTTTGTGTACATGTATTGAATGTGACGTAATGTTAGATACAGTACAGTAGCAAAGGGAGCGCCCATTCATTCATTCATTCATTACTGCAATAATTGTGATATAATATTGCAACTGATAAACACACTTTGTTTCCCATTTCAGTNTGAATGTATCTCAAAAAACATGTCACACCAACATAATTTTCGTTAAAATTGTCTAATAGAGTACCATGAAATAATAAAATATTCATTTTAAATGTGCATCATATAAAAACTTAAATGTATGATAGAATTTACTATAATTTATGTGTCACTCTATTCCAATTTATAATAAGTCCAGTACAGTATAGGTAAAACATTGATCAATAAAAATACCATTAACATAATTATGTAAATAATTTAATTGTTAATACATTTTTGTAAATACCAGTTTTATTATAGGTTTAAATTGAACCTAATTTATACATAATTTTGTTATCTAGTTTTAAAAATGTATGAAATATGACAATCGCTGTTTAAAGGAACTTGCTGACCTAGAGTTTATAGGTTATGAATCATAAATTTAGCATAGTAAATGCAATTGGACTTATCATAGATTGGAATTGAATGACACATTATACAGTATAAATAATTGTGATTTTATAAACTATATTACACAGTATATAAAATAAAAGTCTTATATTACTGTATAATGATACTGATGAATTTTGTTGGGAGAGAATTTGAGGGGGAATAGGAAAATATGAATCCAGTTGATCCACATCTGCATTGAGTTCTCACGCATACCATTCATATATAGCGTTACGGATCATTGGATCAACGCATACACTGCCCGATAAGACTTATAATAATTAAATATTTAATTTGTAATTCATTGATAACAAATGAGTCAAATTACAGTTAAATGCAAATATAGCTGTAACTCATAAACAAGCGCCTGTAGTGTACAGTACAGTGAAATGGGAAACAAAGTGTGTTTATCAGTTGCAATGATATTATATCACAATTATTGCAGTAATGAATGAATGAATGAATGGGCGCTCCCTTTGCTACTGTACTGTATCTAACATTACGTCACATTCAATACATGTACACAAAAGTAAATTGACTGAACCGAGTAAGTCTGGAGTAGGCAGTGTCCCTGATGGTGGTGCCAATAGAGACACCATATTCTGTAAGATAGCTGTGAAATGCCTCAAAAACGATCATTTATTTAATTAATTTCTACAAAAGCATCAAAACAACAAAAATTGAAAACAAAACAAAACGACAAAAGTTAGCAAATGGTTAACATTTGGCTAGTATTAGGAAAAAACAAATAATTGTCTCGGACAAATAATAGCTTAAATATAACATAAATATAATGTATTTTGTATTTATAATTTAATAACATATTTATATAAATTCATATTAAAGTCAATTTCATATAAATTAGAGTAGAATTGATATAAAAATAGACATATATTTCGTTTCATGTGATTTCGTTTTGTTTGAATTGTTGACAAAATATTTTAAGCGCCCGTTTAGTTGCTTTCAAGTCGTTGTCAATCAATGTCTGAATCAATTGCGCAGAATTGCAGTAATTGGGGAAATGTTGGGGAAAGAACTGAGAGGACAGGTATGTCGACAACTCTTGAGTGCCTCGCGTTGACTGAATTGTCTTAAGACATATAATACACTCATTGACTAATTGCGAGTCTTCGTTGTGACGAATGGGGGCCACAAAACAGGCGGGGATTATAGACTTGTATATGAATTGGACGAACTCATGCGAACCAATACTCTTCACCTCCTTCTCGGCTCCCTTTCCTTCGCTCTCATTGGCTGCCAATTGGCTCGAGTTTCCTGTCAAAACACAATGGCCTGTCATTTCACACCAATTCAATGCATTGAAACTCTTACCGAAAAACTCTACAAATTTGCGTAATATTTGGAAACAAATTCTTTGCGTGACAGCATCGGGAAAGTCGACTGACCCCTGGAATACCGTAATCAATATCTGTTCCATTAGTGGCACTTCTGTAATGACAATCAAAGTTGAGTATAAACTCATGAGATAATGGCAGTGAGACTGCAATACCGATAACAAGGAAGGGATCCATAATATTATTGGTGACGAGAATCGATAGGAAAGTGTAATAAGACTTTTGAATCGATAGCTTCTCCTCAGTGTTGAGGGTCTGAGAGATGACTGAAAAGAATGAGAGAATCAAAGGAGAGAACATCTGTTTGAAGAATGGCGTCAAATCTCTTTGGAAAAGCCACGAGTGTTTGAATTTAGTGACCACTTGGTTGAGCAGTGGAATCAACTCTTGCAATGTCTTGGAGTTGAGCTCTTGTGAGAGTAGGAAAAGGCTTTGAATGGCAGAGGGAAGGAGTGGTACGATATCGCTCTCATCGAGACATACGATACACCGGTGAAGGAACTGACGCGTCGACGACTGTATTATGAAAAGCATGTCTTCATTGAGTCCTAAACTCAATGCTTTGACGAAGTGATTGAATGATTGTAAATAAAGGTCTTGTAGTCCAATAGATTTGATGGTATGGATGTTGGAAAAGGCTTTCGAGGTTCGGGCGGCTAATGATATGAGATGTGAGATTTGATTGCAGTATTGTTTGACAACTAATTGGTTCGACTCAGTGACGAGTTTCCCATTTTGAGCGTTCATTTCATTCAAAAGCTTTGCACAGATTTCTTCAAATTTATCCCAAATTGGATTCATTAAGAGAGTCTTCATTAGGAATTGTTTGCGATTGATGTCGAAGTTTTGGTTGGAAATTATCAAAATGGCAACCGTTTCGTAAACATTCAACTGATCCTCAGTTGTGATCGAATACCGAATTTCGTCGAAAATATTTAAAGCTTTCGTCGTTTTCGTGACGAATCCGTTGGTCGTGTCGTCCGATTCATTGGGAATGATATCCAGTTTGAGGAAGTCTTGCAGGCGTTTGAGAATATCTTCGGTGAAGTTCTGCTGTTTGTCACTGGATTTGGATTTGATCTGAGATTTGACGAACTTATTGAACATAAGCGCCACTTTGCTCCTCATCTTCGGGCTATTGTTCTTAAAGCCTCTCTCGTCGAGGAATGAGATGAGTATCTGTGGCACCAAATAATTCAGATTATTGCCGAAGAACTTCTCGTACCTGAGGATCAAATCAAAATATATGGATTGCGTGTAGGAGTGGGCGTAAGTAGAGATCGACGACGTGATCAACAGTTGCAGCAACAGTTCAATCCGTTTCGTGTCGTTCAGGAAACTCAGGTTTTCTCCGATTAGATAGAAATAGTGGAGACATATCTCGATGTCGGCGAACGTATAGGCGCTGCCAGACATCCGCCAATTCATGAGCAATGGTTCGATGAGTTGAGTGCATATGAAGTTTATCACAACCGTTGAGTTGAGAAGCATTAGGTTATCGAACAATACTTTACACGATTTGCGGAACTCCTCGAAAGTGGTCTCCTCTTCGAGACTGAAGTCGTGATCCATCGGGTATTTGCACTTCTCGATGATTATACGCAGGAATATCAACAGCTTCTCCTCCAACGTCTTGTCCACTGCAGAGCTATTGTCGTCTTTTTTGGTTAATGTGTTTTTAGCCCATTGTATGTATTCTCTGGTGAAGGGATGTATTTGAAGGGACACTGTATTGCTCTTATGGGACAAGAATTGGCACAAAATCGTGAACTTCGACTCAATGGCGTTGGATATGAAAGTGATGGCCTCTGAGTGCCAACTCTTATTGAGCTGAGGATTGTTTGCATCGTTTTTAGTCTTAAACTTCTTGAACGCTTCGATCAATTCAATGCCGATTGTGTTCATTAGTTTAGAGAACTTGACGACAAATAAGTCGTTGTCTTGGCTTTCGTTGGCTTTCATTGAGTCACAAATGAGCGACAATTTGTGTTTAATTGACTCGACATTCATGAACTGCTCGATGAGTTGGGTTTTGGCTAAAGAGTCCATTCCTTTGTGTAGAATACCGTTGAAACAGTCGGTGACAGAGCACCGGAATGTGTCGATTGGGAATAAATTAAATAAATTAGTCATTATTGAGTCGTTGGTAATCAGATTGATGTCAATCCACGCCACATAAGCGCCGATCACTTCTAAACACAAACAAACAGTCGTTGGACTTGACTCGCGGTATGTGTTCTGCCGAATGGGCGAACAAAAGGCAACAAAATTAGCTCTAATTGTCAACAATAGCGACAATAACTCACAATAACGTTGAGCCAGAAATCAGCCAATTCTTGAACACATGTCTCTCTCATGAGGTCTTTAATAATAGTATTTCTTTCCATTTCCTTAATAAACAACAAATGGTTTGTCAGACAATGTACTCACGAGTGAACGCACAATCAATGGCCCAAACCTTAGCACTTCTGGGGATCTCTCTGTCGGCGACGTCTCCATTGATTTGCAGCAGAATTCTGAGGAAAAGATCACAATTCTGTTGGTTCTGACAAACGCCTAATATATCGGTGAAGAATGTGTTCCACTTCTGGAGCGGGAAGTCCAACAGAAACACCGAATTCACGACATATGCGAACTTGTTGTGGATGTAAGCGGACGACACGTGCGACCACTGGAACCACTCGAACAGAAAGCGCCTCAATATGGCTCTCATGTCCTCTCCATCGCTCGCATACCTGTCCTCACAGACACAGGGGTTAAGACACGTGACATGACATGAATGGCGTGAATGAAGACCTGGTTTTGATGTAGTGTTCGATGACCTGAAGACAGAAGAAAACGGCCGATTCGTCGGTCACGTGACGCGACACCAGACACTCCACGCATAGCTTCCATCCCAACTCATCGCTCTTCAGGCGCTCGAAGTACTCAATGGTCTGCGCGAGTGATGTGAAGGCATACGTTAGACACGTGTCTCACATGACATGCAATGGTAGGCATAGTCTCACCTCTTTCTGCAGAGAGGCATCACTTCTTAGGCTGTAGTTCGAGATCAGTCTTAAGTCCATTCCTGTGACCACTCGTACGGCGCCAATGGCTGCCCAACAGATGTCTTCAACGACTCGTGAGTGTCAGCAGTGGTGGGACTGACCACAGATGTGATGCAATCGTGTGAGTGATGTCAGTGTCTGTCACTGCGAGCACTCATTGGTCGACAATCCGATCCAATCGTCACTTCATATCGAACTGAGTGTCAAATGCGTACTAATTCTCAATTCGAACGAAACGTGAATTTGTTTCACATTTTATTGACAACACGTTTATTATCGATATTCACACCAATAGTCGCTACACTGAGTCTCACTAACGCATCAAATTCCCTCACGTGTGGACGTATTGCCTTTAATTCAACCTATAGTTCGTCGTATTGGTAGTGCACGTGAAGTGTGTTGTCATAGTAACCATGAAATGGGAGTATTGTCTGATTGCTGGTAAGTGTTGGATGTGGTCATCGATATTCAGCAGCAATCGATTCGTCGTTTATTAGAAATACTTTGAAAAGTGAATCACATTTGCAGTGAATGTTACGGTTATTGCCACAAGTATTGCACAAACAATACATACATTCACTTATAAATACATTGAATTCATAAGATTATCGAAACTTATAATACTTTGTTCATTGTTTGCGTACAAGTGAACAAAGTACTGCTTTTTACAAATGACTAAATAGAGTACTAATTATTTACTCGTGAATCGCATATTACTATAACATATGTTTTGATAGCACTATTGCATAACACTTAGAAAAAGCGATAAAAAGTTTTGCATTCATTTCTCAGCAAATCTAGAGTTACTGTAATTTGCAATCATTTGTACGAAACTTTTAACTCATTTCATCACTTATTTGAGTCAAGGATTTTGAGTCAAATGACTTGAATTAGGGTTTGAAATATAAATCATTTTTATAACTTTTATTATCAAATAAAATGTGTTTTGAATACATTTGAGAAATAAATGGCAAAACGCTCGCAAAACTGAAGCATTAGATTATTGCGAATCCGAGTCCGATTGGCTGTCATTAGGTTCTTCGTCTTCGTTGTCCTCATTGTCTTCGCTGTGGTTGTGATCCATGGGTTGATCCGTTGAGGTGTTATGTGTGGACAAGACTTGAATGAATCGCAACATATATTTGTTGTGTTCACACACTTTGGACAGACCGTCGAAATGTGTGGTCAGGTTGTGCTGAAGGAGTCGTAAAGTCGGAGCCATTACTTCGACACTACTATTAGTCTTAAGAGTAGTTCCGTTTTGGGAGAGAAGCGTTTGACACCATTTCAGATAGAATTCAATGTGTTTTGTCGACTGCAGGCCTATAGCTATAGATTTCAAACACTTTTCCACATAATTGTCGGCAAGTGTTAAGCAAATAAATGGTATCTCTTCGATGGGAACCCTTTCGATCACTTCTTCAGTCAATTTCTGGTCATTGAGTTTCAAGGCTTGCATTAAAGCCTCACAGAATTGGTTGGCATCGAGTAATAGTCGACAAGAATTAGGAGTTATGTGTTGTTCGAGTTGGAAGGGATCGAAAGCATTGCATTTGTCTAACGTATAGATCATAATCCCTTCGGTGGACGCGAACGCAAAGGTCCTCATCGTTGGCGAGAATTTTATGTCAAACACAGCTATTATTGGGTTCACAGAGCGGTCACTAAAATCACTTTTGGCGACTCCGGGCAGAGATATGGAGGCATAACTGGACTCCTGATCCCTGTCTTTGATGAGCGATAAATTAAATCCAAATTCTGACAATTTTCTGGAACTGATATAATCGTAGAGTCCATCCATTGACAGATTCCATGTGATGGTAAACTTCTTAACCAACATTTTCTCCATGACATGATAGATGCAAATGTGTTTCGACTTCCCGGCGCCCATAATATACGTTCCGTCCACTGAATACTGAAGAGTCGAGAAGTATTTATTCTTATCGGAGACGAGTTCGCGTTCGTAGTGAGCGGTTCCCAAATCATTGCGCCCTTCGATGCCAACACCCATTTGTTGACCGGTTTGGGGATCAAAGAAACAAATGTCACCGCTTAGAGTGGACACTGCGATCTGCTGTCCATCACCTCTGAACGCAATGGCCAGAGCATCGCTTCCCAAACGAACCACTTCTCGCGTACATTTGGACCCTTCAAACAAACCCCATATACGGATCGTTTGATCCCAAGAACACGAGACTAATGTGTTAGATGTCGGAGAAAACTTTAGACCAGAAACTGGAGATTCGTGTCCTTTATATTGAAAGTACAAAAAAAATTATTTTTAAACACAAGTAATTAAAATATAAAATTCTATGCAGACCTGAAAGACTCTCCAGCAATCTTCCGGTCTGTAGTGACCACAAGAATATCTCAAACATATTCTGTGAGCCGCAGGCAATAAAATCTCCGCCCAATTGGTCGACGGCGAGGCTTATGAACTGTGCGGGCTTTGACTCCGAGGGCGCCGTTAGGGTCCGGAAATTGCGGTAACGGTTCAGATCGAAAGCTTTAACACAACCATCGAGTGAGGCTGAGATCAAGACTTTGCCATTCTTTCCGGGAACGAACTCTAGAGCAGTGACGGGTCCCTTATGTTCATTGAATGTGGAAATACAAAATCCGCTGAATGTGTTCCAAATCTTCACTTTGCCATCGGTTCCACCGCTGGCCAGTATAGTGGCGTCAGGAGAGTATGCAATACTTTGGCACAAATTGGTGACACCAGTAGAATAGCCGCTCTGTTTCAATATGAATGACTCGCTCTCCCACTCCCACACTAATAGTTGGGACTCGGAGTTCAGCTCATTCTCGATGTCATATTTGTTGCCCGAATTGATTGCCGAACCAATTGCTATCCATTCACCTGAAGGGTTGACAGCAATACTACTTATGGAACCGTTATTCGAGAGTTGGAGGGAATGAATAAGAGTGATGTCCGGCATCTCATACAACATGAATGAGCCGTTACTGAAGCCGACGACCAATAGTTTGAGTTTCGGGTTGTATTGGGAAGCCGTGAGCCGTAGTGTTGAGTAAGTCTTCTGCAAATCGGTGTTCAAGTAATGACTCTTTTCTTTTGAATATCTCAACAATTGTTTGTCTTCGTTTGGTGTCGAGAACTCTTCGAGACTCGAGTAATTGGAGTCCCAAACAAACAACTGTCCGTTTCTACTGATGCTATAAATACTCAGTTCATTGGGAGAGCTGTTCGAGAAGAATGCGGACACGATTTGGTCCGTATGTCCCGATAGTGTCACCGATTGGCCCATATTCTGGATGCGGCGGTCGATTGGATACACTCTTATGATGTAGTCTTTGCTTCCGATTAGCAATAGCTTAGAGTCTGAACTCCACGACAGACAACAGGTCTCATCGAAAGACGATTTAATGATTTTGTGAGTCTTGAAGGCCGAGAGCTGTCGTCCGCAACCTTTGAGGACAACTCCGGGCGACAAATAGACGACCACTTGTTGTGAACCGCAAACCGCGTAATACTTGCCGTCGGGACTGAACTTCAGGTCATTAATGGTTTGTCCGATCCGTTTGAAGTCCTTTCGTTGCAAAACAGATCCACTCATTAATGATATCAAATAGATTTGAGTGTTTTGTGTGGACACCAACAACAGGGATCCGTTTGGACTCAAACACACGTTCATCACATTGTACTCGACCTCCACGGCCAGGGCCTCACTCTTACCACTCTTCAGGTCATACATCACCAGCTTATTGCCCACCGGACTCACCAGTCGGTCACCGGACGGCACGAACTCCAGGGTCCCCGAGCTGTACACCGACCCCAACACCTGTCCCAACCGGTAGGACAACTTCATTATCACAAACAAGTGACCAGGGTATTCAATTGGTGGTGTAATCACAGTCAACAGCCGCTATTAACAGTAATATTAATAATTGACAACAATTTATATTTTCAATGTTCACAGAAATCACATGTATTTCACATGTGTTTGCATACGATGGCCGACAATACACTCACACATTGTGCCAAACATACAGTGCATAAGTTGTCAGTCACTGTCCACTCAATTTGCTGGCTATGTGTTGATCATTCAGTTATCACTCAAATCTTACTCAATATCTGCTTAATTGTGATTATTTTGTTGAATTAAAATTGTTATATAATTAATAACTTAATAGACAATAGATTACCAAATGATTGGGTTTTTACGTGAATGACATTATTTTGGGTAACAATACAGTAAGAGAGCCATTAAATCGTGAATATATTGATATTGCAGTCATTGTAATAGCATTGAAGTGTCAGTCATTTAGTGATCATTAGTTGTGATTATAGTTGTGATTATAGTTGTGATTATAGTTGTGGTGATTGAGTGCAATGTCTTATAGCATGGAATCAATGGTGAGATTCAATGCCCAGACCACAGGCAGAGACAAACTGTTTCGGTATTAATATTGCATTGCATTTGATTGCATTGAATTGTATTTTAATGATTATGTCATTCATTTGAATGCAGTTTATGTCAATTCACTTCACGTATGGTGTGGTCTATAATGAAGAAATACAAACCAAATAACGATTTGATTTACAAAATACAAGACTTGGAAACGCGATTGAGTTCATCGCGAAAATGTTTGTCACTTTCTATCAGTATTTATATTAACGTATGGTGTGGTCTATAATGAAGAAATACAAACCAAATAACGATTTGATTTACAAAATACAAGACTTGGAAACGCGATTGAGTTCATCGCGAAAATGTTTGTCACTTTCTATCAGTATTTATATTGTCATTGATTAGTAATCAATGATAACCAATGATTACCTATAAGGATATTTGTTTGAGCAATGTTCATTAGCCCTACTGTATTCATATTTGGTGTATTGTTAGTGTATTATTTATAGGAATATACTGTATATGATATAAGATTATAGATACAATTGATTGGTAGACTAGTACATGTAGTGAATTGTATGTGACCACAATTAACACTGATTATGTCAAACAATACTTGCTATATTCTACCAGATCAATTATAATCAATTTCGATACCATTACTACTATAATAATTTGACTAATGTAGTTAGATACATTTTAGGTAAATGAGTCATTGACTGACTGACTCTATTATGGTAATTTTATTTTATAACTACTGATTGCATTCGTTAATTCTATTGCAATCGTCATTTACCATGTTGCAATTGATTATGAAAATACTGTATTCTGTTCTGTTTATATACAAGGACATTTTACAAAAATTTTATTACAACATAGACTATGTTACATAGTATTATCGATAGTCTAACACTTTATGCTCAACGACCCCCCAAATTACTATTATATTACACCTAGTTAATTTAATAATTTAATTGGGGTATGACTATCTTATTACAAAAATTGTTATATTTAACTTGACATTCTTTTACATTTTAATTACAAATCTCAAACTATGTTAGTTGTGAAAATTGAAACCAAGTTACTTATATTTTAGAATTTATTTAATTTTGATATAACTGTAATTTGATTGGAAATGCTTTATATGTTTGCATTAGACTTCAAATATTGATTGTTTATATAAGAATAATTTATTTGTTTAGTGTTTATTTTGGACACTAATATAATTTTATCACAAATTTAATTTTATTTGTATACAGTACAAATAATTAATTACTTGATATTGATAAAATTGATAAAATTATTTGATATAAATTGTTGAATTGATGACAATCTTTATAATTTTTCAAAAATAGGTATAAAACATTTTAGATGATTCTTGTACTGTATTTGCAATTATAGAAATTATTTGAATGACAAAAATTATTGATAATCGTAAGTAAAATTGATAAGTTGAAAATATATTTATTTGAAATAAGTTTTAATACAGTGGATGCCGTTTAATGTATCCACTGTTATCCCTATACTTTATAACAGATAATTAAGGAATTAATTCAATTTGTGACAATATAATTATCTTGGTTATGTAATACTATGTTCTAAGTATTATTAATTATTATAGATATTATACAGTATAAGCTATTATTACAATGAAATTGATAAAAAAGCTATAAAATTAAAATTAGTTGTATATTATAATACATGTATATCAATAGTAATGTATAAATGATGACTTCTAGTGCTAAGACTGGGCCGATGTGTGGATGTATTGCACTCATCGATGCAAACGATGCATTTGCCGGACCCGACACTGAGAGTGACGCTCACACTGTCCCGCATCGCCTCTTCACTATACCTGTTGTGCGATCACATGCTATGGTTGAGTAGTACCGGACTCTTCCCATCCGTGCACTCAAAGCAATGGTCTGAATGGAGTAATAAGTTTTGGTTGTATTCGATAGCAATGAATCTGGTCCGAGATGTGTATGAGATAAGCAATATACTGAAAGCCAACAATTATGTCAACTCCCAAAAGCATTACTTCGGGCACTCGTCTCGCATTGATGTGATTCCACCCAATATTTTAAACCCAACTCAAGACCAATACTTACAGATAATTGAATGGATTATCAAACATAAGAACGTATGCATCGATACACTGAAGAATTTTTGCGATATTTGGATACCAATGACATCATTAGGACACACAAGACTGTCGGCGCAAACCATTGGCTTTTTAGGCCTATTGTCGTCATTAATAGCGATTTTGCAAGTTTTTGATTACGCCTATCGATTGTCTCCCTCTTAGGTCTTAATTAACTAAACATTTATTCATTACATAATTACATGCATTTTATACTCTTTTTTAATAAATAGACTCATTATATATGGGATGAAAGCATTGGTTCATTAAATCTGAATTAAAGTTTTCTAATTTCTCTTCTTTTCATAGCATTAGGTAAACAGTAAAATGTTTTGTATGTTTAGATTTCACTGTAATTACACCCTATGAGACAAATTAAAAAAGTTTTGCTTTTATTATTCAATAAAATAAGGTTTTATATTATTTTCGATTCAATTGAATACAGTACTATTTAATAGGTAAGTGTGTGTGCAGTATAACTGATGCACTCATTAGCGGTAGTTTTATCCAATCGCTCAGGGATTGAGAGTATAGAGAGAGTATAGAGAGAGTATAGAGTGAGACAAACTGATGGTGAAGAGAGTAATTAGATTTCTTGAATCTCATTCCAGAGAAGTATGGGTTAGAGGTTTGTAAAGACAAATATAATTGCTTTGCTGGCAGTGGTTGTGATGATTGAGTGCATGAATGGATCCAATGGAACAAAAGACAATCTTTGGATTTATCTCATTATTAGACAACTTATGTAATAACGATAGCAATGCTTTCGTAACGCAATCACACAAAGCATTTCAAAACACATTTGTCTGCTTCTGTCAGATGTCATAAACGGCGACAAAATCGCAAAAATGAGTTTAACTTTTGCTTTAAAAAGTGAGTGAAAATGCATTGATCGCCATAATCGGCAAAATTCATTCAATAATATATTCGTTATATCTTTATATTCGATGAGTTTATATAATAAACATTTGAGATCTCATATAAAGCTTTAATCTCTTTATACACTCGAATAACTCGAAGTAATGAAAAGTAATAAATAAATCAATAAATGCAATGAAAGGCAAGTGTTGAGTGAATCCTAAATTGAATGCATGATTGAGCCAATGGTTGTGCCGACATGGATGTGCTGGATGTGTGCAACACTTGTATAGTTCATAAAGCTTTAAGCGATGTTAGATAAGCAAAAATTGCACTTTAATACAGCTCTTTACGAGAGCATCGGTAAACATAATTTCAGTGGTTTCTCACATATTATAGGAAATAAAGATAATATGAATGGAAAGCAATGAGTGCTATGACTATGAGTGCCTTTAGGCCATCAAATATACTATAGCATGAGCACCAGTACCATTCAAATAAGGACGCCTCCACCGAAGCCGAGATTGTGGCTAAACTAAGCCGAAGCTCTATCTGCCAGACCATCCCATTGATTGTCATATTATAGCACAAATGCATATATATATTGCATTAGCACACAGTCAAGAGCCCGCACTCCACTTCCACTCTCTTAACTTAAGCCCAACTAAATTAAACTTTTTCTCCCCGTCTTGGTGAAAGACCCAGAATTTAATTCACTTTTATTTTAATGTCAATTCATAAGTAATTCCAACACAAATAAAGATAAAGTGTCTATTTTTCAATTTATTAACACTACAGTATCTATCAAATTTAATACTACATCATATAAATAGAGTAAATGTTTTATATTTACAAATTATTGGGATTTCATTTTGACAAAGTGTTCATATATTTCTAAACCATGTTTTTTAAAGCAGTCTCAAAAAAACCTATTAGTTTAAATTTTAAGTTAATAAAATTATGTATATAAAAGTATAATTATTGATGTATTCATTGATAAAAAATGAAAGCAAGCAAATATAGTCTATTTAATATTTTGTATGTGAAATAAACTGATGATAGAATGACTACAATTACAATTACAATATATAGAGTTTTATGATTTGTTTTATTCATTACTTCTCTTAAATATGATTTTATTGAATAGTAGTCGAGTCGAGTGCTGTCCCATTGATAAACAGTAGTGACAGTACTTGAGCTTATTTAAAAGGCACAGCATGCGAACCGGGAGCAAAATAACTTCATTTTTGAGGTCACAAAAAGCTGTAATATTATTGTGACCCGAAATCCTTTAATTTGTTTCATTGAATACAACCGAAACTCGTCATTGAAATGGCGATAATCTCTAAACCAAATAATCCCAGTTTTTTGAACGTCATTCAAAACAAGCAATTTTGAGATAAAGAATTTCAATACTGTATATTGAAGTGAAAAATAAGTTACTTTTTATTCGTAAAACTGTTGGACAGTGAATATGAGTAGAGTATTTAGTAGTGAATACATTGGTTATGTAGTATAGAAAATAGAGTAGAGTGTAGTGAGTGTTGGCTACACCTGCTTTGACCAGTACTATGCCATATACTATGCATTTATTCTGTATTCTGTATAATGTAAACCATATACTGTACTGTACTGTATATTCCGTATTCTCATACAGTATCCTTCAGTATGTATTCAGTAACTTTTTATGCCATTCATGGGACATCTGCCTCGCAATTGTAACTCTATTTCTATTTGGCTATTTATTTGCTAATCATTTTCATACATCAAATGCAAACTGAATTTAGTATTATATGCAAAGATAAACAGAGATAACAACAACTGCACCCATAATAATGGAATCCCTTAACGCACAACAAATCTCTATTCAATGGCAACCATTCAAATGGTATTGTATTGACTTGTGTGGACTCAATATAGCGAATAATTAGTACTTTTAAGGCTAATAGACTATTCAGCGGTTTAAAAGGGACCGAATACTTCTTAAAATTTAGTGATAAACCATTTGTACCATATATACCTGAGAGAAATGTGGGAAAATTGCCAAAACATTTACTAATCAGTAATCACTTCATTCACTACACTTTTACTCAATCATATAAATCACCGTTAAATTCATTTTAAAAACTCTTATATTAGTATTTAATTATACTTTAAAAGCAAATCCTGATTAACTCATAATAATAATTCCAGATTTTACTTTTATTATTTATATTGAAAATATATATTTATCAATTAGTGTGCCCTAGCTTTAGTTTTAAAATTAGTTTAGTTTACTTTGTTAAAATATAATTTCTTTCTATTAATTTTATGAATGTTTTTAAAATTTATATTTACGCCATTTAATTTTATTTTAAAATATTCAATATTTGTAATATACAAGTATGTTTAATTTTGAATTTTATTCCATTATAAATTATATATCTTATTAAATATGATATAAAATAACTCTTTAGATTTAGTGATGATTTAAAGATATTTATTAAATCTTAAACCTCAATATTATATATCTTATTTTTAAAAATATTATTTTTTTATGTCAAATTATTTAAATATTAATGCTAAAAGTTGTGTGCATTATTAAATTATTAAATCTTACAATTAAAAGACTTTTTGCCTTGTTGCTAATATTTCAAACTTTTAGCTTTTATATTGGAGTGGAGGCTTTTACATTAGATTTTTATGCACTTTAATGGCAATAATTAAATTATTTGTTAAAAAATTGTTATATTAGATTAAATTCTTTGTATATGATTTGATCATTAAGATTTTTATACTTTTACTTTTTGGATTTAAAATTAAACTAATTACAGAATAAATACTACAAGCATGTTTTACTATTAAAGATTTTTCAACTGTTTTTAATACATTTGTTTATTTTAAGAATTTAAACTTAACTTTAAAATTTCAATATTCTTGTTATTCAATATTTTAAGTAAAGACTAAGCTATAGTTTTGAGTATTTATTATATAAAACAAACACAAATTGGTGTAAATTTTCTTTTGAAAGTTGTGCACATTTATTAAAAATATGTATTTTAAGTGATTATGAGATAAGACTAAAAGTGTGTTTAAAGCGGTATTAAGTGTAGTGCCGGTGGAGTAATGTTTGGTGTGTTTTGGGTTCAAATAAGAAAAACGACTCAAAGCTGCAAATAAGTGAAACTGGAGTTGAGATGAAAGAGTGTATCGATTGTAAGCCGAAGACAAACCGAGAGCTACTGTAGGCGTAGACAAGAGAGCCAATCATTGGTATGGATTGTGAGTTGAGACACATTTCATTAAAATATTGTGCAGTTCTTCCCAGAAGTGCTATTTGTCGTCATATTAGGAGCTAATTGTGTTAACGGGATATTTAGTCCATTGTGTAATGTTGTTATGCATACATACAAACACATAGAGCATAGTGAATGACTGGATGAATGACTGGATGTATAACTGGATGTATGATTGGATTGGTTGAGAGGAGTTGAAGAACTGTCACTCTCTGTTAGACGTAAACCCGATTTTATGATTTTTGCGCAAAACCTACTGAAAATGCATACGAATTGTTGAGTGAATGTGATTTATATATGAATTTCTAGCAAATAAATTGAAAAGTTTTTCTCATCTAAACTCAATGAATGTAACGCTTAAGAAGAATTTGCAGATCAATACTGAGTGAAAGACAGCACTTATTCTGAATAAATCAAATGATGATAACTTTTTCGCAGTTTACAAATGTTTACGTTGACAACCAAACAACCAATTCTTCACTCACTGTCTGTGCCTTTTATATTCACTTTATATCAAATATAACTATAACTCATTGCCATCACATCAACAACTTTTGATGAAAAAACTATAATAAAAAGCAACTCTTATTCCATTGCTTTAAAGTTGCAACCATTCAACACAACAAGTTTCACCATAAGAATCAAGCAATTCTATATAATCACAGTGTTATACACTTTTCAGTTTTGAATAGACTCTGAACATTGAAAACTGGCCACTCGTCTCATTTGAATCCATTCATACAAAGCAATGATGTCTCCCAGTGTGGAGTCTAATGATATCATTAATCGTAATATAACTACAATTAACTCAAACGCATCGCTCAAAAAGCAAGTGTTGTGTAACACAGACGACGACTTCTCGCTGAAGAGCGCTCATCCCATCTCATCCCGGTCTTCGGTCTTCTGCATCGAACAGCTCCTCAATAATGGAAAGCATGTGAGGAGTAGTCATCCCATTCATGACATGACAACCAACCCATTCCAAGAACTCGACAAAAGTGACTCAAAACAAAGTAAGTTATCATTGAATTACACAAAACTTCTTATCTATTGATAAATCTAAAGACAATTCTTCTTATATTCAATTAGTTATCAATTTATAGAATTTATAAGAATTTAAACTATCGTTTAGACATATAATCTAATATAAGTTTATTTGGCTTTTTATTTGACCAGAAAATGAGTACTACTTAAGTGATAAGGAAAGAGATAAGGGAAACGACTCGACTTCAGAAGCCAATGAAGATGAGATCGAAGACATCGACAAATGTAATGATATGGAGAGACCTCGCAAAATAAGAAGGAGCAGGACCACTTTCACTACTTATCAATTACATCAATTGGAAAGAGCTTTCGATAAAGTATTCAATTGAAATATTTTCAAACAATTTCTTTAATTGATTTCATTATTCAGACTCAATATCCAGATGTGTTCACACGAGAAGAGTTAGCTCTAAGGCTAGACTTGAGTGAAGCACGCGTTCAGGTTTGCAATAGTTTTCATATTTTTAGTCTCTTTTGTCAAATCAAATTTTATGTTGTGTTTATTAAATTTATAAAAAATTTTAACAAAATTCTTAATACAATTTATATAACAGTTTAGTTTCATTTGTGAAATAAGAAATACATTTTAAATATTTTCCAAGATGATTCTTAACTCAAATTATTAAATAAGAAAATTTGAGTCTATTCTGAGTTGTATGGGAATTGTTTGACATTATATAACACGACATACAGTATACAACATGATTATACTGACAGCTCCTGTTTCTACTTACGACTCTGTATTCTACTTGTTTTGTTACAATTATTTATTTCAATGAGTTGTATGGGAATTGTTTGACATTATATAACACGACATACAGTATACAACATGATTATACTGACAGCTCCTGTTTCTACTTACGACTCTGTATTCTACTTGTTTTGTTACAATTATTTATTTCATGTTATAAAATATAATCAAATAAATCATTAGAAAGCATTAGGTTTTTGCTTTATTTTTGAATTTAAGTATTTATGCAATTTTTGAAAATATAAATTTAGTGAAAATATTTACTCGGTTTGAGTAGAAGACTTAAACATAATTTATTCGTTAGTTTCACTATATTTAGTAAAAGAATATAAAATAAAGTTTTTCTAATATAATGTATAAAACATTGCAAATCAAGTGAATGCAGAGATCTATTGCTTTGCCAATTAGTGATGCGATTTTTAAGCCTCTTTGAGATATAGTAATGCCTAATATGTAGTAAAAATGGTGATTCCGTCGACTGTACGGCTAAGTGAGTCATTTTGCAATCTTTTAATCCTATGCTATCATAGTATTCAATAGATTTCTCTCTAAAGACTCGATTTATTTCTTCATATTATATCTCATTTTGTTTTGTTTCTCAAAAACATCAGCAAATGATTCAATAATTTCTTACTTTTACTCAAATCAAACTCGTCTTTGGAGATAAACCCAGTTATTAATCTCTAATTATTTTTAAAAGGTTTTACTATTAATACTTTGACTTTGTTTTACATAACTATTTTCATTTAATTAATTAAAATACAAAATAATGCGCTTTAATATAATTAATAAATACTATAGTAATCGACTTATGTTTTATTAATTAATTTACTAATCAAATGAAAATATTTATATCTCATTTGGACTCCTAATGTTCAAATTATATGTTTACCAAATTTTGATTATATTTGATTTTAAAATTTTACTTAAATTAAAAGATTTCATGTTGATATTCAATTATTTTCTCATTGCAAATTCAATTTATTTAAGTTCATTAAATTAGTAAAATAATAAATTATTAATCTTTTATAGTCAATTATTATATAAAGAATTTATAATTTCTTATTATTTTATGAGTATTATATAAATTGGTATTCTTTGCATAATATTTTGTTTGAAATTCTTTTAAAATTCTTAATACAAAATTCTTAATACTATATAATCAAAACTTTATCAAAAAACAAAACAAATTAAACGTTTAATCTTTTTATTATATCAGAGCATTCACTTGTGCTATACAGTATATACTGCACAGTATACTTATTCTCTCTATGGTATTGTAAAATCACATTTATTGTGAATTATTTCAATTCAATTTATAGTCTTTTGATTAGATCTATATTTTGTTTTCTAATTTCAAGAATTAATTTTGAAAAATAAATTTTAAAGCTTAAAACTAATAAATATTTTATAATTGTTTTCTTTATAAATAGGTTTGGTTTCAGAATAGGAGGTATGTTTAAATGGTTTATATTTATGTCAAAATAAATGTTAATAAATAAATAAATTACTGAATTTAGAGCCAAATGGCGTAAAAGAGAGAAAGCGATGGGTCGGGAGAGTCCGCCCGTCTATCTGAACGGTTCGACTCCCAATCAGAGCCTAAACTTTAACACTAGTTTCGAGCCAAATATCAACCGAAACAATGAGTTCTTGTATTTGAATCCTTCAGCGCTATTACAATCGCCAATGAGTTCGCCAGCAATGCATCCGATCGGTGCCGTCAACGGAATGGCCGATAATTTCTGGAACTTAAGTCACGGCCCGTTATCCTCATCGCCACTGCCATCACTTCATCCAAATTCATTAAGTCTGTCTCAATCGAGTTCATTACCCAAACAAATGGCAAATCCGTGGAATTC
>CAJPVJ010000802.1:0-20352 GCA_905397405.1 Oppiella nova
ATATTTTATTTACAGATTATAGCGTTTATACTGCTATTTTTTATAAGGCTATCACGGTAAACAATTTATTTAAACATTTTATTTTCAAAAGTAAAATAATTCTAACATAACGTTTGTGTTTGCGTGACACTTAATTATTACTGTATGTAAGCAAGTACAATATAAAACATTGTATAAAATTATGCACAACTTCAAAATAAATTCAAAATTCAATGTCAAATATATCATTGTATACCCCATTACACAATATTATTATGTAGCTATAACAATAAACTTGTTTATTTTCAATAACATAATGATTTTAATTATTTAGAAATTTTATCAAACATTTCATTGTATTATATTTCATATATCTATTTAATATTAAAGTAACAATAATAATAAAATTATTTATTTATAATAACATAATAAATAAATTAAAGTAAGTCTATATATTCTAATTATAGTAAGCGTATTTTACAAGTGATTATTATTCATCAAATTGTAATAATATAATAATTATAATTAATACAGTAGTTATTAGTTTCAAAAACTAATATGCATGTATCAAACGTATTTTAATTTTACGCAGAATAGTTTTTAAAGTTTATAAATCGCATATGAAATGGCCAAGGTACAGCTATTCTTCATATTATCAAAGTTAAACCAAAATACATAAAAGTACTCAAAAACCAATGCATTTTCAATGAGAGTTTCACCAATTATCTTGACAATATTCAAACGTGAATATCCTTGTAACCACGTAATGATAATATAATGATCCTTGGTACACAGATATCGTACATTCATTCAGGATTAAGATTCTGAAGTCAGATCTCGGATACGATAATCCGTTCAGTAATTATCAAGGAAAACCGCTACCAGTTTTGAATGCTCGTAGCTGTATATGTGCTTATTTATTAAAAAACACATTTACAGCAAATGATTTTGATTGTGTAAACGTTTTTTGAAATTATAAATACTGAATGAATTTGTAATTATAATAATTGATTTTGTTGTTTAATTAAACTATAAAATTGTAATTAAATTTTTAGTTTTATTTGTGGCTAAAGTTTTTGGGTAAGTCGTCCGTTAAGATAATTTTTTAGGAAACCGTTGGCCGGAATGGCGGGAGGCCTCCCTTGGGAACGGAAGCCGGACCCGAGTAATGGCTTAGTAAGGCAGAGTTGTGGAACCGCTTGGGCTACCTGACCACATGCAGCTATGCCTTAAAGTCTAATGTTTACATATCACCAGTAGACAATATTGTAAAATATAATGTTAAAATACCAAACTAGTACAGTACATAACATAATAATTAAATGACAAATACATTAATTATCGACATGCTAATTAATTGAACTAATGTAATTTAATGCTAGAAAACACATTAGCCTTATTAAAACATTAATAATGATATTCGTTCATAATGTAATGAAACATTATTTGCAATAACTCAAATTATATTATACAAATTATGAAAAATATTATACAGTATAGTTTATTTGCTATTGTAAAATATATAATGATGAATAATAAACACTTTTAAAATGATTGTTGTTACTATGAAATATAATTAGTAGTTATAGTTATACTGTAGTTACTAGTATTCAAATTGGCATAAAGCAAACTAATCTATGTGGAATAGATAAGTTACATTTAATCAAGTTGTAAAAAATCAATTTTAAATTTGATAAAATAAATTATATTTATAATGAAAATTAAATATAATTTATATCAACCCATACCCCGGGAATTGCGGGTAAGGAGTGCAGACAGTCATATGTATTCAATTGGTTTATCACTATTTAAACCGCAAACCAATACTAAACGGCATATACTTTATCATCCATTCATTGTATTCATTGTATTATTATTGACAACTATTAAACATCTTATTTATGCCTACCTGGCTAGTAATAATATAACTGTACCCTTAATATGGCATTTATATTTTGGTAATTACGATCATTATTTACCCGGTGGTAACGTAGCAAACTTAATATCCTCATTTGTAAATTTATTTTGTATTTATCTTCAAACTATAAATTATACTAATTATAGAAACGGTATTAAACCGACAGATTTGAGAGTATTTCAAATGATTTGCGGGTTAATTTCCCCTAAAACTATCCAGATCAATGACCGTACTTTGGTTAACCAGCTCTGTTTTATTACTAAAACATTGCTAAAATTGTCTCAAATTATGACTATATTAGTCGCAATAATGGCCTTTATCTATATGGCTAATGCATATGTTGTAACAGGTAATTTGACCTACATTATATTACTAGGTATACCGAATTCGATAATGTGTGGGTACTGGGCAAAGTGCATGATGAACATTCACATTTATCAAAGTGCCTATTATTTTATAATAAACTATTATCTTAAATCAAAATTAAACAGTATTAATATTTTGATCAAGCAGCGCTTTATACATATTGAAAAGTTTAATTATTATCAAAACTATGGATTTATTACCAAAACTATACGCGAATTAAATGCTATTTATATCGAAATCAATGAATATAATGGTAATTATTGGTCCAAATATTTGCTGGCTGTTTGGGCGACTATGTCATTTTTAAATTGCTATTTAATGCACTTAATAATGATTTCTAATTCGTATTATTTAGTTAAACTAATAGCTTTCATAGATCTAGTTGTATTTTTAAGTCAATTACTATTTATAATCCACATATCATCGCAATTATATAACCAGGCTAAATATTCGTATATTTTATTTAATTCATACGTTTCGCATACAAAACAAATATCAATCATGATGAGGCTCAAGGTATTTTTAGTATATATATCTATCAATTAATTAATTTAATTTATTAAATATAACTTTTAGATATTAAATATAACGGAAAGAATTGGTGTTAAAAAGATTGGCTTTTATTGCTATAAAATGTTTATTATAAACAGATTTCGTGGATATGAGGTATTCATAAAAATTTATATTGTATACATTTTAAATAAGTTAGTCTATATTTTATTTACAGATTATAGCGTTTATACTGTTATATTTTATAAGGCTATCACGATAAATAATTTATTTAAGCATTTTATTTTCTAACATAACGTTTGTGTTTGCGTGAGACTTATTACTACTATATGTTATCTAGTACAATATAAAACATTGTATATAATAATACACATCATAAGAATTTCAAACTTCAATGTCAAACATATCACTGANTTATTTTCTAACATAACGTTTGTGTTTGCGTGAGACTTATTACTACTATATGTTATCTAGTACAATATAAAACATTGTATATAATAATACACATCATAAGAATTTCAAACTTCAATGTCAAACATATCACTGAATACAACATTACACAACATTATTATTATGTAAATTTGGGATACATGTGCCTTGCTAAGAATACCTGTGCGCAGGTCTCCAGTACTGTTAAATTAGTATTACACACAAGCAATCCGATGGAAACCTAATGTTAAAATACAAAACTACACTGAATCAAATAGAGCCCAAAATACAAGTTTATCCTGGTAAATAAAGGGATATTGCAGCATTATTAGTGTGTACTTATGCTGCGACTTTTATGTGTTGTAAAACTGTATGTTTTCCCACTATTTAACCATTAAAAAATTAATTATGACATTATTTCATAATGTAATGGTACAAATACATAAAATATTGACATACATTATTTTTGTTTTATGTAAACAGTAATTTATTGCTAGAAAACACATTAACCTTATTAAAACATTAATTATGACATTATTTACAATAACTTAAATTTAATTATACAAATAATGAGAAACTTTGTAGACATGTGTTATTAATAGTATAATTTATTTGTTTGCTCAAAATATATAATGTTAATTAATGTTATATAATGTTTTTAAACCTAAAACCTAATGTTAAAATATAAAACTATTACAGTACTTAGTTTCAATAACAAATTAATTAAATGACAAATACATTAAATATCGATATACATAATTTTTATATTTTGTGTAAAACAATAATTTAGTGCTAGAAAACACATTAACCTTTTTAAAAAATTAATTATGATATGATATCACAATGTACTGGAACATTATTTATAATGACGTAAATTAATTTATACAAAGTATTAGATACATTATAGTATATTAATAATACGTGTTATTAATATTATAGTATAATTTATTTGTTTGCCGAAAATACAGTATATAATGTTAAATAATAAACAATTGTAAAATAATTGTTATTACTATGAAATCTATTTAGTAGTTATAGTTATACTGTAGTTACTAGTATTCAAATTGGCATAAAGGAAACTAACCTATGTAAAATAGATAAGTTACATTTAATCAAGTTGTACAGTCAATTTTAAATTTGATACAATAAATTGTATTTAGAATGAAAATTAAGAGTTTAAGCTTTAAGCGTTATAAGACGTGCTGGTATTATGGGGGTCCGATTGGAAAGCCCTCTAATTGATGTCTTGCTTTGGCGGTTGAAGTCTGAAGTCTGGTCCCCTAACTACACGCCACCGAATCTATGGTTGACTCGTGAACCGCTCGCACGTATCGACGGACTAGAGATAAGCAACCGTTTGGTTCAAAAGTAAACGATTCATTACTGAAGGGTCAACGCTTATGAATTAAGGACATACATCGCCGTATAATTGACAGTAAAAGTAAACTCTTATACCTCTCGGCACGAGACGAAAGCTATAGCTCGTTAGACCCTTAGACGTTAAGATACTAGTCCCGTCGGCCCGTCAACATATACGTGAATATAAACAATATATCTATAACGTCATCAATTTATTTACGTTTAATTGTTATTTTGAATAGCTATATATGAAACAAAAATGAATCTTACCTGGATCACTTTGCGTTCAAATGTGGTCAGAATTAATCAGATTGAACAAAATCAAAATATTATTAATTTCTATCCTGATAAAATATCAAAATATAAGGTCTGTTAAATATTATATACACAGTACAAATAAATATTAAATGTTATGTTAAATATTATACTCAATATATACATTATAATTAAATATATATACTGTTATTAAACATAAATAATTTTATTGTTATTGTTGTTTTAATATTAAATAGATAAGTTTATTAAGTATATTTTATAAATCACTATAAAATTATTATAAGATGTATACCTCCTAGCCACAAAATCTGTTTACAATCAAACATATGCTGATACCGCATAATAAAAGCTAACACGCAAAAAAGTACTAAGGTAAAATGTTTACGAAAATAAGTATTGAATCAAATTTTAAATTAATTTGTAAAAGTTGTTAGGTGAATTATAAAATACTTTCAACGCTTTAGCGAGAATACAATCCATGTAATTAGTATAAAATAAAACAATCACCTCAAACGTGACTAACATTTTGTGAAACAAATTCATTATATAATATATGATTATTTGTTACATTCGCACAACATTTGGATATAAAGATTTTATGTGAATACATGAAATACAAACTTGGGGATGTTTATAATACCGGTGCAAACATGCTAACTGTTCCAAAAATGAACTATGCTTGTAAAATGAAACATTTAAAACTACTTTCCCTTTTATTGCGGTGAAACTAACCTTAATCTCTCTCTCTCTCTCTCTCTCTCTCTCTCCTTATGTCTTGTATGACACACTTGTTTCTCACTCTCATTCATGTGATAAATAAGTCTTATTATAAAAATATTCTGCAAAGAAAAAAAACTAATTTTTTCTCATTTCATGTGAAGCTAACAAACTCTGAGAATTGAATAATAATAATAAACCAGTTTTCTTGAAGGGATTTCTCTATTTCCAAGCACTCGTATGTACGGTATATGTGGCCAATAGTGCCAATAGTGTACAGTACTGTACAATACATCCGAAAAAAATGTTTTCACAAAAATTTTCGGCATTTTCCTGTCGACCACTGATTCCCTCGACTCCTACTTATATTTTCCGACTGTATTTTGATGGTTAGACTCAACAAAACTGTCAAAAATCTAATTCTTTTGTGTCATAACTTATATTATGGACACGACGTTAAGCACACAATATATTCTTCCCTTCATATGCCATATAATGAGATAATATTGTGTGATATAATANTGATGGTTAGACTCAACAAAACTGTCAAAAATCTAATTCTTTTGTGTCATAACTTATATTATGGACACGACGTTAAGCACACAATATATTCTTCCCTTCATATGCCATATAATGAGATAATATTGTGTGATATAAGAGTGCTATACGTATATACAGTATATAATGGTATTTAATGATTATAATGGTGTGGGGTTTAACTACTCAAACATTGTTCTCATGTCATGTATTTGTCATTTTTGATTCATTCACTTTCATTGAGTCAAACAATTAGCAAATATTTTATGGGAAGAGAGATANNTATACAGTATATAATGGTATTTAATGATTATAATGGTGTGGGGTTTAACTACTCAAACATTGTTCTCATGTCATGTATTTGTCATTTTTGATTCATTCACTTTCATTGAGTCAAACAATTAGCAAATATTTTATGGGAAGAGAGATAGAGAAGCACTGACTGAAAGGATATGGTCTTAAAATAAATGCATGTTTGAGGCCATTGTGAAGACAACAAACTTTTCGCAACGCATACTATCATAAAAAGCCCACAAAAGTAATTATTTCGTATAAATTATTCAGTCGAGTGTTGAAAAATGAATTAAGACTTCATTTGAAATTTACGGATACTATGGCTATAGTTGTGTTGCAATAAAGCAATTGATTTATTCACTCACTTATTAATATAGTTGAGGGAAAGACATCTCTCTTACAGCTACTAGTCCTCTAAATAAGCGTATATTTAGAGGAAGAAAGAAGAGATTGAATGAACTCTAAAAGCCTTGACTTTGCAGTACTACAGTACCGGTGCTGTAGAGCACATGTATTGCTATTTTCTATGCAAACTGAACACAAAACGCGAGGCATCTGTTCACTCCATTGAGACACAGCTAATAGGACTGGCATTGAGAGTAGGCTTTCCATCGCATCGGGTGAAGGAAAGTCAGCCCAAGAAATATGAGATCAACACAGGAATAGTAGTGCCAATAGTATCGGTACCTCAAGGAAATGTATAGATATTAATAATACAGTAGAGTATAGAGTGTATGGGCCCACCATAGCTCCCACCTCTGTGTAACTAATGGCAACACTTATTATGTGCTAAATTGAAAAGTTTGCCATAAAATCGCTGCTTTCTATTTACAATATATTATGTTTTCTACCATTGATTACTGACTGTGTTTTTGAATCCTTGAAATAAATTTTATTAATTTCTCCATTCATTGAGTCATTGAATCCCTTTTCAATTCATAGCTATAATACTATTTATATTAAAAATTCAGGATTATTGTAATCCAACAAAAAACGATTATTTGAAGCGAAAACACAATTGATATTATATCCACTATATTACTTGTTAAACATAATACACAATATCTATAATAAGTTTTAATATTATTATTTTTTTTGAGAGAGAGAGAGAGAGAGAGAGAGAGAGAGAGAACTGGTATTAAAATATTCTCCTATTCTTCCACATCTATTCACAAACCGATTGCCTGAACAGTAGAGACAAACACAAAGTCATAGGTTTTATAAACTCATAAAACTTCTAATAAACTTCTTTATCGTTATTATTATTATTTCTTATATAATATATTTTGCGCCAATCTTTTGATGTAATGAATGGTTGAATGAGTTGCTCCCAATTTACTGTATGTTTTATGAGGTACAGTGGAGAGCACTGGTAGTCTATTGCACATCTCAATTGTTGTATATTTAGACACATCTCCAATATATTGTGAACTTAATCTAAAAAACATTAATAATGGCTTTCATTATATCTAATTTCTGTACTGAATTGTTTGGTTAAGTTTGAGTTCATTTTTGCTTTTATTAATAACTTTTTGCGTAACTTTGCTGTTCATAGGAGTTATAAACTCGTGTTAAAGACATGTATTGTATTTTGTTAAATGATTTTTTCGAGTCCACATGTGTTTGCCATTAGACCCTAAACCCTAGTTTCTAATATACTTTACAAGCATTTACTTTACAAGCATTTAATGTGTGTTATTATTACAGAGAGTAAAGAGTTTGTGTTGAAAATTACTGAATACACGACAAATAAATCACAATTACTTGAGAGACGAGAATAGGTATGAGAATACGAAAAATGTTTTTTTATTAATTGTATGTCTAGTATGGTGTGTAGTCAGGTAAGAGTTGGCAAACAAAACAAGTTAAAAACTCTATATACACTTAAATGAAGTTCAAAATAATTTCCAGAGATTTATATAACAATTGAACGGCAAATGTATGTTATATTTGGTACCGAACTCTAAATACCATTTTTCTCTCACTCTTATTATATCCCAAATAACTTGAAGTTTTTTCCACTTATTTTTAAACAAGTTTTTTATATAATTTATATTTATAAATATAGTTTTTAGCATTTTCTAAAAGCAAACTCTAATCAACAGTAGAGTATAATTGGATACAAAATAATTTATTTAATCATAGGATTGAAAGGAGAAATTACTTGCGATATATTTATATCAAAATCATATTAAACACGGAGTTTGTGTCTCACATAATGACTAAACGACTTGTTTATTATCATTGCCCAAAATATCTGCCAATTTGTGCTCTGTTTATGATTTGGAGAAAACGAAAATTGCACTCAATTTTGCTATTTTCTCACATAATGCCAAACATAACACCACATAAGGGTATACTTTTCAAACCATTTACTACTATTACATAAGAGACTGAGAAATACGCACAGAATTTGCTGTATTTTAAACATTTTAAGTGTGTTTTCTTCTGACCATTCATGTGATGCCAATAATAAGGATGTATTGGATATATATAAATATATACACATATATATACACATATATATATATAAACATATTTGCAAATGTGTGGGAAATCTTATATCCAAAACATATTTATATTGACAAAAGTATAATAAATCTTAACATGTATTCCCTGTGTATGTCCTGTGTTTGGCTGCCAAATGCAAAACAAAAATATTTCTCTTCTCCACTGACTGACCGAAAAGTGATGCCTATTCTCGGAGATGTCTGTCCTGTCTGTTCCACATAAACAGCCGATTATACGGCACCAGTCGATAGATTGCCTGCGAAAAGAAAATATTTTTTAATATTTAATAAATTTCTCTTCTCTTTATATAACTTATGACTTAAGACTTCACTCAAGAATTCATATATTTATGCCTTTAAGCCAATGATAATACCGGTTGAGAGAAATGATTAAACTCTTGGAGAGAGAGAGAGAGAGAGAGAGGTCTATTAAGTGAGTTCCCGGTCCAGTACTATGGACCAGACAGCTGAAGCCCAAACACTTATGTTGTATACAATCTCTGCTTTACTTAAGTTATTATATTATAATTCAATTCCTGATATTTTGCTATTTATTATTATTTTGGTAACCATTAAAGAAAATAACAATAAAATAGTATAGAGTAGTGGCGTTTGTTTGGCTCGAAAAACAACAACTTTTTTGATGGATAGACTCGAGGAAGAGAGAGAGAGAGAGAGAGAGAGAGAGAGAGAGAGAGAGAGAGCCTGTGGTGGATATGCCTGAGCACTGGCATAGAATCGGCACAAAACAGAATTAAGATTTCGGAAAAAATAGTGTCTAATAATGTTAATACTGGTAACTATTGGCGGCTCCTAATCACTTGTGCACACATTTTCACAACATTTTCACATTTTCATTGCATATATCTTGTAAACACTGGTAACACATGACTGGCCGACAAGATATTCCTAAAGCCCTAAGCTTTTCGTGATGCTATCCATTGGAATTGTGGCCATAATTCTTGTCCCGTTTTTCTAATACTAACTAATAGAGTGTGCGTTTGCTATGAGATATTGAAAAATATTAAAATATATACTGTATTAACAAATATATTACATATATATAACTCTGTTGGATGTTGAAAATAGTTTGTTTGAGGCGGTGAAGGGTCTGGTGCCTGAATATATACACACACAGTGTATAAAACTGTATATTCAGTACTTTTGGGGAAACATTAAATACGATATAAATAGAAAAATATTGTTTTCTGAGGAGTATTGCGTGCACTCATCAACGTGTTTAGGGTTTAGAGCACAGGGATGTTATTTATCATGATTTTGCATCTGAATATGTAATGCAGTGATGGATCGTTTTATATGCACTGTAAGAGTATTGTGGAAGGCTTTCCACCTCTCATTTGTAACAATACTTATTCTAATTTTAAAGTTAACTGTAGTTTTGTGTGTCTGTCATGAAATCGCAACCATTTTTGGCCACAAAATATGCTGTAATTGTTATATATCTCAATGCGATTGTCTCTCTGTCTCCTCCCGGAGCGCCCTTTTTTGTGTCATTGCATTGAAAATGTAATTTTGATGAGTGTTGTGAAGGCATCCCTCGCCATAAGGTGTGAGCCCTGAAACAGACTCGACACTCAACTCATAAACAATAAACATATCGTAAATTAATGATAGGGTCTGTGCTGTTGGATAGGTGTTTGGTTTTACATTTTTCATCTCTCGGCGCTACACTTGTCTAATGTATTGTCAAAAATAATTAGAAATAACATAAACAACACTAAACACAAACACTGGAGACTACTCTGAAACTCAGGGCACNGTCTGTGCTGTTGGATAGGTGTTTGGTTTTACATTTTTCATCTCTCGGCGCTACACTTGTCTAATGTATTGTCAAAAATAATTAGAAATAACATAAACAACACTAAACACAAACACTGGAGACTACTCTGAAACTCAGGGCACCACTCAGGGAGGGATTGGCACTACATTTGTGGTGTTGTGTCTGCCTATGGAAGACAATCATCGCATGTAATGTACGCTAAAAGAGGAAATAAAAGCCAAATATGTTTTTCGGGCGGATGTGCTCACCAGCACTGGTAGTCTAGAGCTGGAGAGATACCCAGAGATACTAGTCCTGNGTGGTGTTGTGTCTGCCTATGGAAGACAATCATCGCATGTAATGTACGCTAAAAGAGGAAATAAAAGCCAAATATGTTTTTCGGGCGGATGTGCTCACCAGCACTGGTAGTCTAGAGCTGGAGAGATACCCAGAGATACTAGTCCTCTCTATGATCAGGACCAACTACCTCACCCACCCGATTGGTCGTTACAAACCCGTGACATACGTACCTACCCGTCGCTGCCCTATAAATCCATGGTCACAAACCCCCGTGGTCATCAGGTGATATAAAATACGTCGAGTGCTCAAATATTAGTTATCATTAACTCCCCTTCCGTACATAAGGAGAGAGGTAAGTTAACCATAAGTTAAATTTCCAGACAAGTTGTTTTCATCACCTGAAAATTTTCAACACATGTAAAGCATGCCAAACATACGATATACAAGAAAATAGTTTAGTTGTTGAGCGCCTGCGGGTTAGCGCCTGACAGACAGGTGGGGGCAGGTTTGGAGGCACTGCTCAATGGAAAGCCTGCATTTGCCGTGTAGTATGTGTAGTATGTCTAGTATGTGGACCAAATGTGCCCACTTCTGGCAGCACTGGTAGATCTGTTTCACATCGCAAGCTATGCTCTCTCGCAGTGGTGCACATCCTTTGGCAGCAGTTTTCCTCAATATCTTCTCGCTCTCCCTCTAAACTGCAGTCATTTGGCACACAGTTCTCAGTCAGAGTAGTGATCGTTACGAGTCTCGTCCCTAAACGCACCAACAGTTGATACAAACACACAGGGCTTACAGCTCTCTCTCTCTCTCTCTCTCTCACTCCAGTCCCTCACTCACAGTCTCCGACGACTGCCTGTTCCTCACAACCAATACATACATATTGTGTGTAACTCTGGCATCAAATGCTTAACATATTATTGGTCATCAATTGTTAAGCCATTGCTCCTGAGCTCAACCGCTATCCCTGTGCTCTCGTATTGTGTAATAACTATTTTTTTCGGTGATATATATTGTGTGCTCTCAGTGTCCAGACAACAGACAACGCCTCTCTGCCTGAAAAAACTTTATTATTATTATTATCATTACATAAGAAGCTTATCGACGAGTTTCTCCTTTTCTTATACCACTGAATATCAGTCGTAAAGAAGTTTCGTTTCGCGTAAAAAGTCGTCTCGAAGTCTCTGTAAAGAAAACTTTGTGTCGCGTCTCGTCTCTCTCCCAACTATTTTTGAATTTAAATACAAATAATATATTTTTTTGTTGCCTTTTTCGCCTACTTTTTCGTTTGTTACGAGAAATCCCTTATTTGTTATTTTTACTGAACACTCCGTGTGTTTAGCGACGACTTGCCAATTATTATTCACTTCTCAGAAAATCTACTGTAAATTGTACACAAAAAATACAACAAATTTTTGTTATTCACAGAAAAAAGTTTCTTTTTCTCGACGTTTAATACCTGAGAGTATTTTCCTGGCGTTTAAGACTCGGCAAGAATTTTATTGTCTATTAATATAAGCGAGAATTTGTGTGCATTTTATTGCTATTATTGTTTCGTTATTATCCATTGAATTACATACACGACAACACAATGCCATCAGTTTATGATTACCGTCATGTGGAACTCGACAAAGTAGGCCGGGGCAAAAGGTATGTCCACTTGTCACAAACACTTAGATCAAGTGAATATCACTTGTTTTTGTCAAATTTTTTAAATACCTTTAATTACTTACACAACAACACAATCACAAACAGCGATCTCTCCTTTCATTAACTGTTTTTAATGATTACGGCTTTCTTTGCAATGAAATAGAGATTAATTTCGTTGTTATATGTTTTGAATTAAATGCGAAAACTTTAATTATGAGCTATTTTTCAGAGTTAGTCAAACATTAAATGTGATGTTCAGATAACAGCAAACCAAACATTAGGCGAAATTAAATTTTTCTTTCGCATATATTCTGTATGGGTTTCGTGTGTTTGTATAGTCTATCAAAATAGTGAGTCTATTATCATATAAATACATAACATAATGAAAAATTGTTTGTCTCCATCGAAATCACGACAAATCACTTCCTCCTAAACCACTGTTTTTCAATTTTATTGTCTATTAATATAAGCGAGAATTTGTGTGCATTTTATTGCTATTATTGTTTCGTTATTATCCATTGAATTACATACACGACAACACAATGCCATCAGTTTATGATTACCGTCATGTGGAGCTCGACAAAGTAGGCCGGGGCAAAAGGTATGTCCACTTGTCACAAACACTTATATCAAGTGAATATCACTTGTTTTTGTCAAATTTTTTAAATACCTTTAATTACTTACACAACAAAACACAATCACAGACAGCGATCTCTCCTTTCATTAACTGTTTTTAATGATTACGGCTTTCTTTGCAATGAAATAGAGATTAATTTCGTTGTTATATGTTTTGAATGAAATGCAAAAACTTTAATTATGAGCTATTTTTCAGAGTTAGTCAAACATTAAATGTGATGTTCAGATAACAGCAAACCAAACATTAGGCGAAATTAAATTTTTCTTTCGCATATATTCTGTGTTTCGTGTGTTTGTATAGTCTATCAAAATAGTGAGTCTATTATCATATAAATACATAACATAATGAAAAATTGTTTGTCCACCGAAATCACGACAAATCACTTCCTCTTAAACCACTGTTTTTCAGTTTCGTGTGTTTGTATAGTCTATCAAAATAGTGAGTCTATTATCATATAAATACATAACATAATGAAAAATTGTTTGTCTCCACCGAAATCACGACAAATCACTTCCTCTTAAACCACTGTTTTTCAGTTTATTTCGGTTTGACTTTTCGTATAATTTTCTATAAACATAGCATTCATACCACTGTTTCGGTGGTGATAATCATCTCGCAAATGATGCCTTTTAGGTCTTGTCATTTAAATGCTATTCACAACTCCTTTTGTTGTGTTATTTATATTATAAAAACTTATATTTCTCTCTCGACATGTCTCTCATATTCACAGCAATCATGGCATAAGAGTGTGTAATAATAGGCTTAGCATTGCCTCTAAATCTCTGGCAAATGCTATTATATTATGTGATTTCTGTGCCATTGATTTCCGTTGCATTTCATAGCCATATCTCGAAGCGACACAAACTTCTCTACTGTTCACTACATATGAGTATTGAATATATGAATACCAGTGCTCTTAACACACAATATCTCCATAATTTGCGTAAATTAATTATATTCAGCGTTCAAAGACCCCTAATATACTGGATGTATATGTAATACACTTTTTTTTGTGGCGGTATATTGTAGTCGTCAGTCATTTCGTCTAAATTTTATTTTTATGTCAAATTTTTATCCATTCATTGAAAAAACTATTTTCAACAGTGTATTGAGTGGTTTTCATAGAAAATTAAATATATGAAAATGAAATGAAATTTTATAACTCATGTACCAATGAATAGCATTTAGCTCTCATATGTCCTGAAAAATGATGCCTCACTCCAGTGGCACACGAAATGAAAATTTCCATAAAAACTATTTTTATATTTAGTTTTTCCTATTTTCCATTCGCTCTGTGTTTTACCACTCATTTTCATGGACTACTCATATGTATGGATGCAGTGACTCATTGCTGGATGAGAATCGAGAGTACATTCAATAATATATATCTCGGAGTTAGTGGTGGTTGAGCCCAATCTCACTCTCATCTCATCTCACTTTTCTCTCTCCCATTCTCTCTCTCTCTTTCTCTCTCTCTCTCTCTCCCATTCTCTCTCTCCATCCGAGAGAGTGATTGCTCTCTAAAGCCATTCAACGGTATAAGAGTTGAGCCGTAGAACAGATAGTGAGACATCTATTACTGTATAATATTTTTGCGATCATTTTATTACTATTAGTGATACAACTCATGAGAGTGAGTGAGACACTCGTATCGATTTTGCTGATACAACCGACCGATACGACTGCCAAACCCTTAACTTTTATATTATAGCCTATTCTTAATGTCAATATTAATGACGAGTTACTCTACCATTGTATAGCTCGTTGGAAAAAATTAATTTAATTGTCTGTTGAGTCTGAACTCAGATAACTATATTTTATTTGTTTATTGTGCAGAAAATTGTCTACAATTGTCTGACGCACTCAAACTAATTGCTATAACATTACATGAATATTGTATTGACATCAGACAGACACAGAGCACAGCCTAAAATGCACTGTCCTATTGATAGCTTGAAAATGATAATTTGTTAGTCCTATCAATGCATTAAACGCATACTTTCCATAAGCGACAGAGGAAAATGTCATTAAATATTTAAAAAATATATCCATTAAATAGTTTAATAATTTTAATGCAAATCATTTGATGGATATATTTATGAAATGATCGAAAAGTTGAGAGTTTTTAAGGCAATGGATTGTCATTTCATTCATCACAATCACAATGTAATAACAAAAACCCCATTATGTTTGTCGTGCGTGTAATGCATTTTTAGTCTCCAGTCTCTCTCTCTCTCTCTCTCTCTCTCTCTCTCTCTCTCCAATATTGTATTTCTGTTGTTTTAGTGATGAATCAATAGCTTCATTGCTATTTTTGATGATATAGTCTCTCATTTTCATTTATGTTGTGACTCTAAAATTGGTCTCTTTATCAGGAAATGAAGCCATTATCTGATGAAAGGGTCTCAGAGCTCCTCCAATATATCTATCAAACTCTACTACAGATTCTTCATTGTATTCATAGAGTCTGTATTTTTTGTGCCAAAATGATCGCTATTTTTCATTATTTGTTTGGCGACGAGAATAAAAACGAAATATTAATTTAAAGCCCAATATATCGCAAAAACTACAGATTCTTCATTGTATTCATAGAGTCTGTATTTTTTGTGCCAAAATGATCGCTATTTTTCATTATTTGTTTGGCGACGAGAATAAAAACGAAATATTAATTTAAAGCCCAATATATCGCAAATACAATTATATTTAACGTCTTTTTCGCGTTACATTAGTTAATGAACAGTCAGTTCCGAGTCATTCAAGTATATAAAACTCTGTTTAATATTATTTTTTACGACTCTTTTCTTCATACAATTAATATATACATGTCTTTCTAGTGTAACTAAATTGCTAAAAGAATAGACAAAAATCTCTTTTTTATATACATTTTTATATTATGTTTATAACTTGGGTTATATAAAAGAAAATATTTAATTTACTAGTCATTTTTTATTGTATATTTATTATATGCTACGCTTTTCTGTATATTTAATTTTTGTTGCATATATTGACAGCAAAGTTCAGGAACTGTAGTGAGAATTGGAGACAAATAGTGAAATAAAAATGCATTTTAATGTTTGTTAGAGACATTAAAAAATATTGTCTCAAAGTTATGGAAATGCATATAATTTGATGTTTCAAAACATTTCAAAACATTTCAAAACATAAGATATACTAACGAATGGAAATCATACCGTAATATTACAGACAACATACATGTAAGAAGTGCACGGATATTAAGACAATTAAGTTTTATACGTAAAGTAGTTATAGTGAAACTACAGATTCTTCATTGTATTCATAGAGTCTGTATTTTTTGTGCCAAAATGATCGCTATTTTTCATTATTTGTTTGGCGACGAGAATAAAAACGAAATATTAATTTAAAGCCCAATATATCGCAAAATACAATTATATTTAACGTCTTTTTCGCGTTACATTAGTTAATGAACAGTCAGTTCCGAGTCATTCAAGTATATAAAACTCTGTTTAATATTATATTTTACGACTCTTTTCTCCATACAATTAATATATACATGTCTTTCTAGTGTAACTAAATTGCTATAAGAATAGACAAAAATCTCTTTTTTATATACATTTTTATATTATGTTTATAACTTGGGTTATATAAAAGAAAATATTTAATTTACTAGTAATTTTTTATTGTATATTTATTATATGCTACGCTTTTCTGTATATTTAATATATGTATATATAAAATGTAATTATTTTGCATATATTGACAGCAAAGTTCAGGAACTGTAGTGAGAATTGGAGACAAATAGTGAAATAAAAATGCATTTTAATGTTTGTTAGAGACATTAAAAAATATTGTCTAAAAGTTATGGAAATGCATATAATTTGATGTTTGAAAACATTTCAAAACATAAGATATACTAACGAATGGAAATCATACCGTAATATTACAGACAACATACATGTAAGAAGTGCACGGATATTAAGACAATTAAGTTTTATACGTAAAGTAGTTATAGTGATTATATTTAATAATAAGTTTCTCATTCAATACGTGATAAATGAGAGCCAAAGAGCCAAAGGGTAACACTTTTTCCACTCAATCCTTGTTTGTGTCGCAACACAAAAGACCTCAAAAAATACATAAAAAACTTATTTCTTTTTCTTAACAGTCGCTGTATATGTGGGCTATATTTGGGGGCAATTTTAATGATAGATTTGAGTGAAAGCTCAGCAGAAATAAAGAGTGAAAATTCATTTGGGGAGACGTGTTGTGCAATCTCTTGAGCGCCTGTAGTCCGAGGCTCTTATTGCCAGTCGTGTCAACAATTTAGAAGATAATTGTTATATATTATACCCAAAGAGATACTGCTTTTTGGGAAATACATGCTATTTATATACCGTACACAACACTCACATAAACAGTATTTTCCATATAATGTATGGCTTTCCGATAAGCAGGTGAATGAATATCACTCTTTTGATTGTATTATAAAATAGCAGAAAAAAAGTTTTGCTTTTGTTTTATATCTCTTACGTATCGAAAGAGTAGCTAATTATGACTAAATTCATGACAGATAACCACTAAAATTGGTTTCTATTCGCACGAACTCTAATGTAGAAAAGCATTTATTAATTTGCCCGATAAGTTGTGTATATATTTTTTATGATTGTTATTATATAAACGTTTTTCATACCGAAAATATATGACAATAATATGTAAACTTCTGCCGCTCTCACGATAAATGGTTACTGAGTTTAGAGATGGTTATCATTATAAGGAACGTGTTGTGTATGAGTCGGTGCTTATGAATCAAAAGCCTCCCCGACATCAGACCAGAAAGTGGAGAGAGAGATAGAGAGAGAGAGAGAGAGAGAGAGAGAATAATTGTTTAGCTTCTCTCTACTCTCTCTCTCTCTCCCTCTCTCTCTCTCTCCCTCTCTCTCTCTCTCCTCTGGATTCACACCAATATTGGATGTGTTTGGAGAGAGTGAGGGACGACTGACTGAGTGACTGACTGACTGAGAGAATGACTAAACTCCTAGTTTTCCCATTAGTTTTTTTACCATTCAATTGACTCACACCACACATACAGTACACACACAGCACTCACATAACACCCGAACCCTAAATTGTCGGAAAAGTTAAACAAACTTTATATACAATACGTATAAAAATATATACAATGATTGGAAATACACTTCTGGTGTGCGAGTCGTGCGAAAGTAATTGACGGGAAAAACACATTTGAATCGTACTATCGATACAAACATAGCACTCGATCGCCGACGCCTTCAACTGATTTACATTAAGTTCTTTACGATTACTCTCAGTCTCTCTCTCTCTCTCTCTCTCTCTCTCTCTCACTCACTCTCACTCTTATAATAAGAGTGACTCCTATTGTGTATAAATATGGTGTTGTCGTTGTGTTTGGTGGCAATGGTTTGCCTAAAATAGAGGTATCGGAGCAGCAATTGTTTGCTGTAAAAGTGTAGGGGCTATCACTCCTGAGGCACTTATTGCCAGTTTATTGTGCTCTGGCACTGCAAACATCCCAATCATAATGTGATTCATAATATCGACAAATATTTTCCAAACAATAATCTCTGTCTATGTTTGATATGTATAACAGACACGAGATTACGAGCCATTGAATGACCCGGGCGTTGCAGTTACGCTATGCGACACATAAGCCGTAATTTTCAGTGACTTTTTAATCCAATTTTGCCATTTTCTGGTCGATTGCCAAATCACATCATAATTGGATTTTTGCATAAATTATAAATTATGCCTCTCTTTGGCTGAAAGGCTTCGCAATTTGATTATTAGATTATGATTATTGTGTGCCTTTAGTGGAAAATCTCGTTTCCCTTTCTGGCTGTCACTACAGATATAGATATGATATGTTTGTTCATTAATGTCTGTCCTCTCTCTCTCTCTCTCTCTCTCTCTCTCTCATCACTATATACCAGAGATTAACGATTATATTCCCAAACAATTTCATTATTAAATGCAATTACTATATCAACACTAAAAAAAGGCTGCAATAAATCATGCTATTAAATGGCACATTTAATTTTAGGTGTTGTTCCCCAAAGTTTTATTGATGCTTTTGATGCCTTAATGTAAACGACATTTGTTTCGATCTCTTCTCTGTATTCTCGCAATAATTTCCTAAAGAATAAGAGAAATGCCTTCTGTGTCGACCCCAACCCCTACCCAAACGCCCACAAACTTATAAGTTATATATATTTATTCAAAAATATAAATCGCACGGCGCTGGCAACAAATTGTATCATTCAGAGGTTGATGATCCCAATTGGGTACTCCCTATCCCTCAAACAAAACTTATATAGTTATGTGTATATAGTTTGCATTCTCTCTCTGATGAACACAATAATAGCTCAAAATTCTTTGTGCTCTCTCTCTCTCTCTCTCTCTCTCTCTGCCATTGCGTGTAAAGTGTTATTCACTTGAATCGCAAATTATTAGTGATATTCATATGTCTTGTCGTCGGGAGTCGTCCGTCAATACGCCTAATAAGTGATGAACTGAACCCCAACCTAGAGATTCATTAATAGTTTTTTGTGTTTTTGTTTTACTATTTTTTGTTGTCTTTTTTATTTCCATTCATTCATTTATTTTTATGGCATTCAATGATCAGTATTTTGAGGCCAAATATTACTTCCTATTCATGCATATGAAGACATATTTTTATTATTTAAATCCAAGACATCACTGGAAAAAGAAATTAATATTTCTTTTGATGAAAATTATTAAACATTTTTTAATAGTCACTAACGATTGCTGTAAAATTGAAAATAAAACTAAAATTACACATAAATTATATGCAAAACATTAGCAAAACAACAGTAATTTGGATGCAAAAGATGATAGACTATGAGACAGATATATCGAGACTCAGCCCAAACCCAATGCCTGTCTATGGCTCTCCAGCCCAGGTATTCTGGCATATGGTATGGCATACAGTGCTATTAAATGGCACATTTAATTTTAGGTGTTGTTCCCCAAAGTTTTATTGATGCTTTTGATGCCTTAATGTAAACGACATTTGTTTCGATCTCTTCTCTGTATTCTCGCAATAATTTCCTAAAGA
>CAJPVJ010000803.1:7241-20344 GCA_905397405.1 Oppiella nova
GCATTCGCAATAAAATGCATTTGGTTATCACCGTGTAAAATATCAAATAATTGAACTATCATAATTCTTTAGCATGTAATTACTATTAATACGGTAAAGATTTAATAGTATTGTAATTTTAATTACTATATACTGTAGTATATACCATTCATTGTAACATATCTATAATACTATAAATAGTATTTTTCAGTCAATAAATTCCTGTTTAATATAATACAGTATTATTTATAAACTTTCATTTTTAGGAGACAATAGGTATTTGAAATTTGGTTCAAAATAGTAGTCACCAATGTAAATTGTGTATTACACTAGCTATGTCTGTAAATCCTTACCACTTAAGTCATGAACTCATAACACCTGAGCCCCTCAGCTCTCTCTCTCTCTCTCTCGCATTTGCACTGAATTATACATAAGTCTCTCACACCTGATCCCAACAATTAGTAGTCAACAGAGGGTTTATTATAAATTAATGTTTCTATATATCTGTGATTTCTCACTACCTGTCCCCTCACACACCAATCACACCAAATATTAACTTATGTAATAAATAATGCATAGGTTATACATTTTAGCGACATTTGAAACCATTTTTCATGTATTAATTGCAGTCACACATCATAATTGTCGGCATATTAACTATTCTATGGGCACATCTCCATCCCATCCCTGAGCCCTCAGCACAGGTATGTGTTGTTAGTTAATGACAAATAAAGCGCTGAAAACTACCCATTATTTCACATTATGTTTTTGGATAATATATTTTTAATTGATGTGAGAAAAGACTAGTTTTACACCTTATGTGTACTACACGAGTGTATTGAGAGTTATATTTGTTATCAAAATAGGCATCACTTCACTAATTAGAGACTTTTGGGAAAAATGCATGCCTCCCGTCCCCCTTACTATGGGTACCACTCTTTCCGACAATTTACTGAAAGGTATGAAAGTGTGAAATAAATATTATTTTTTCTGTGATAATGACTTTCTCTCTGCATTTTTTACAGCCGTTCACACGTATTATAACACATAGCGTTAGATACGATACGTTTAGTAGTATTTTCATGTCTGGGATATACTATTAATGCAAATCGCGATTAATATTGCGTTCACGCGATGTTTACATCCCGAAAGAAAAATGAACTTTTTTTTGTGTTGAAGTAATTTTTTGTTTTATGTTATAATTATAGCCCACTATAGCACTCAACAGTTTGTTTTTGCGGAGCAAAGTGTTGATTATAATCCACTTTTTTTCGTTATGCATGTCTGGGCTGTTGGTATTGTACGCTAAATCCGGCGTAAAATCGGTGTATAATTTTATAGTGGAGTAGAGTTTTTATATAAATCTATTTTTCGTAACAATTTTTTATAAGAAAATTAATATATAGATAGAATAATAGCCCATATTTTGTAGACACTATAATTATAGTAGTTTTTGTGGGTATTCCTGTAAGTGTGTAAAGTTTTCTAGAAAGTGAAAGTACAATTTGATTATATTATATGAAACTCTATATAAATCGGTTGCATTGATGAGGGTAGGTTGTCCACATATCTACTATTGACAGTTTAATATTGGATAAAATATTTCATTAAGTAGTAATGTTAAATCTTTATAGGAATATGATCGTGAATAGTTAATATTTTAATGAATAAAACTGTAAATAGATTTTGAATGGTTTTGAAGCCATTTATTGAATTTATTGAATAGAGTTGTGCCCTGATAATTTAAATAGTGATAATTGGTCAGCCTAGATGTGAGCTAATGATTGAGCAAATATTGATTAAGAATGTGATTTTCAAACACCACTAATAATAGGCAGACATTTATTCGCTTCCCTCTCACTATATATCTCAGTGTTTGACAATCGGTCAGCCCCTCCATAACCCAACATAAAAAAACTTAGCGGTAAGTGCTTTGACCAGTCAGTCAGCCCCTGTCCCTCATAACCAAAATGTTTACAATGAAAGCAATTGAACAACAAAAACATAACACAAATATTTGATACATGTTTTTGTGTTGGATTTTATCGTGAGTTATGTTACGGAACGCATCACTACTTAAACGTCGAGAGAGAGAGAGAGAGAGAGAGAGAGATGGAGAATTATATTCTCATTACACGTAATATAGACATCACATGTATTGGCCGATTGAGGGGTGAAAACAAATTTATAAGGATTTTCGATGAGAGACAGGCTTTAAAAATAGCAAAAAATAACAACAAAAATACAATTCATAACTACAAAACGCAATGATTTATAGATTTATTTNAACACGACTGTTGAGGTTAGATAACAACCATCTCTTGTCGGGTCAAAGCCGTGAAAATCGACGACTCATCTCATGTTTGGTGTATTAATATATAGGGAGCCGACGGGGGAAAGGCGTGTATATGAAACCGAGTTGAGTGTGTTTTTTCGTAAGCTGTTATGATATGATAGACAGCACTAACAAAATAAATAATAATTCTTGCTTTACATGTCTAATGTCTATACTTTCAAAACAAATGCCAAATATTTTTTCGATAGTTTGAGTTTACTGTACTTTTTTGATAGTTAAGTTAAATAAAGTTGAGATTTAAGTGTATTTACAGGGACTTCAAATATAGTCTTGAATTTTTGGTGTGTTCAAAGTTACGTGTTCAAACATTTTATTTTAATTGTTTAGTTTGTAATAAAAATTTTTTTAAATAAAAACTATTTCTGAACAAAAGAAATAATAACTTTCTAATAGTTTTTCAATGATTTATTTCATATTCTGTATCGAAATATAATTATTTATCTAATAAAATACTATTAATTGAAATTATTATCAGTTGACTAATGTAAGAAATAGAAAAATATTTCAAACTTTTCAATTAAATAGCAAACAATTTATTGCTTGACTTAGAAATTTTTACTATTGAATCAACTTTTGGTAAAAACTCAATAGTGTTGTGAACAACAAAAAAATAAATCTATAAATCATTGCGTTTTGTAGTTATGAATTGTATTTTTGTTGTTATTTTTTGCTATTTTTAAAGCCTGTCTCTCATCGAAAATCCTTATAAATTTGTTTTCACCCCTCAATCGGCCAATACATGTGATGTCTATATTACGTGTAATGAGAATATAATTCTCCATCTCTTACTCCATATAACAAAATGATTGCCAGAAAATAGCAAAAACAACACACATTTCGGTACGAAAACCTTTGTAGTTGTGTATCGTGTTTATGAGGTATACCATACAATAGTATATTACAGTGTATTTGGATTAATATTTTTGTTATGATATTGTTTTGTAATTTTATTTTTTCATGAAATCACAAAATGTCGTAAAGAATTAGATTTAACACAGAATTTGAAAGTTGAAAAACTTGCGAAGAATTATGTATTAATCAATTTATCACTTATTCTCTCTCTCTCTCTCTCTCTCTCTCTCTCCCTTATGGCTAAGTATTGCGTTTTGTAGAGTCTATCGGGGATTAAACCCAAGAGTTATGTCATAACTAAATATAGGCTTTCCATTCGTGCGGACTATGTCTGAGAAAAATATTTGTTACCTATCGGTGCTATCAGTGCTGCCCTTATCTCTCACTTCTGATCGCTTCTGCCTTTGTGTCAGCGCTCAGGCATTCATTGTGCGAATAGTTTGGGAAAACTTTTGTCTAATACCAGTGCCGGAGATGTTGTTTTTGGATATGTAAGAAATAATTGTCTGATTAAGTGTTTTGATTAGTTTTCATAGGTTTTNACTATCATATAATTAATTATTTTTAGGGAAACCGAGAGAGAGAGAGAGAGAGAGAGAGAGAGTGAGAGAGAGAGAACTACTTTATTAAGAAATGAAAATTGCTTTTTAATAAAGATTTTTTTATTTGATACCTAAGCACCAAAAAATAACTAATGGTCTCCTCTTATCGATAATAGAAAATATATATTTAATTAAATACTGTTTATATTGTGGGGAACAGTAGTCCTGACAGTCTGTCTATGGGTAAGAAGGCGTGTGTGAGAAGTGTCGCGATTTTTGACGGCTTTTCACGTTTTGGTTTTCAATAAACTTTTGGTTTTTTAACATACCTTTCGATATCTAATTTATTGGTTCGCAATTCATTAATTATATTTTTTTGTGATTTTTATTAATTGATTTTTACAAACAAAAAATTCACAGATAAAGTGAAAATAAAAAATATTTGTTTTTATACTTTTATTTATTTTATTCTTACTTTTCATTTAAAATTATTATAATATTTAATGTAAATAAATGTTGATAATAGATAGTAATGAATATGAATTAACAACAAACATAAGCTTTGATTTTTTTGTAAATGTTATGAAGTTTTAAGACATATTAATGTTTTCAAAAGAGACTGAAAAGTTTGATTAAAATTTTAAGCCCACAAGAAGTCAATATACGATATCATATAATACTATATAGTATAGCATATAATGGATAACATATTTTTGATATCAAAATTAATAGCATTGAAAATGACTACCGAATAGAGACATAAGTTTTAATGCTATTATGGCTTATATTATACGATAGGAGAGAATATTGTGTGAAGAAAATAAAGTTTAATAATAATAAAGACAGTGAAAAATGTTGTCAAGACTTATGAAGTGAATATCAAAATAATAATAAATTAGCGCTTATAATGGCAGTGAGAATGCAATTTTCAGACACTAGTATAGAAAAAGGTCTCAAAAACATTAGGTTCAGGTATTATGTAATATGCACTCAGAGTTACCCATACCATAGCCAAATGATACCCAACATTGAAGTTATATAAAAAACGAGTGATTAATCACTTGCGAAGTGAAAATATGCTTAACTTTTATCTATCATATTATATAAAAGTTTTTTCACATCTCTCTCTCTCTCTCTCTCTCTCTCTCTCTCTCTCATCAAACTTATAGATAGTATTATAATAATGGTTTTCAACCCTTTTGTGATGATTTTTTTAATCTCAAATTATATAACTCACACTCAAATACCCGGCCCTTCACACCGGTCTCTCCCAAACATCCAATACCTAAACCGAGTGTTAGGCCGGAGAACAAAAGTGTCATAATTTTAATTATACACCAAAACTACATATCCTTTCATTGAGATTATAAATTATATTATATAACAAAAAACATTTTTTGCCTTAAAAATAATTAATGACTTAAACATTGAATTTGAATTTTATTAAGATTTAAATTTTCAGACAATTTTTGTTTACTCAATAGTTATTTTAATAACAAATTAAAACAAATAAAACATTTTTCATTAATTTATTTTGTATATAATATTTAATATTTACTAATAAAAACTAAACAAATTAAGATTTAGCTAGTTAAAATTAGCGTATCCAATATTGCACCACACAATTACTAGTCTATATTTATAAAATAAAATTAATTGTAAAAGTTTCACCAAAACTACACCACAGTATTTGCGGGGCTATTACTTTGGCAACACATTTAGGCACAACTCTTAAGACTACCATTAAAAGTAGAGTTGATATCAAATAGTTTGCTATAATATTGTACGGCAAAGGGGTTTATGGGTTGTCATTAAGAGTGGAGTTAATTCAAAGTCTCAATAAAATCTATTTTCACGTCTTATGTGTGCATTGAGTTTAAGATCTCTTTTTTATTTTTATGGATAATTGTATTCTTTTAACACCAAACAAAACCTATCAATCCCTTAGCCCTTTAAATTGAGTGCCGAGAGAGAGAGAGAGAGAGAGAGAGAGAGAGAGAGAAAGGGCATAAAGATCTAGTATTTACTGTTAAGTCTACTTTTTTACATTAAATACCTAATTCACATTTCATTCAATTCCTCAAAATCCTTATCCCTTTCCCAATGAAAGGTTAGCCATAAATACGGTATAAGAAAAGAAATAAGAAATGGTATCTTAAATTGTGAACAATACTTTGTTAAAGTTACCAACGTAATGGTATTAATTTAACTGAATCTCATTTATTCAAAACTTATTTTGTTCATAGAAAACAAATGCATAATTCATTTCCATTGAGATATAACTATAAAACTATTGGTATTTATTTTCCATTGAGAGTGTCTATCAAAATATTAATATAAATACTTTAAAAATCATAACTTCATTATAATTAATAAGTTACAGGTCATTTCAATTCAGGTAGCACTGGCATTCAATTATAATCAAGGTTAATCCTGATAGCACAAGCATTTCAATGGCATTTTAAATATAGAAAAGGTTAAAATATAGATTATTTTTAAACTGTCAGATTATATATAAAATATATTATGAAATACTTTATATGCAAATTAAATTTTCATTTCTAATTTAATGTATACTATTTATTTTTTAAAAATTTTAATCTCACTTCGTTATATCATACAATAATAACATGTTTATATAACTTATTGTATTATACTATTTATTATTCATTCTGTAAAAAATTAATCATTTTTATTATACTACACAATAATTTATTACATTAATAAAACAAATAGTGATCACAATATTATACTAAATAAATAAAAACCTGAGATACGATTTTAAAGTATTATACAAAAGCCTTTTGATTGTAAAGAATTTATAATTTTATTATTAGTTTCGTTCAAAAGCCGTATAAAAGTTTTCTAACAATCGAGAAATTAATTGCCAATTAATCATGTCTTACAACAAGTTGTGTATAAAAAGCACTTTTACTCCTATCTCTCACTTTCTAAATATAAAATAAATCAAAAGGCAATTAATGGGCAACATATAAATTCAAAATAAATAAAAAATTTATTTTCTTTCGGATCTCTCAAACAAATAGTTTGCTAACGAGCACTGGGATGTATAGGTGTTAACACCACCACCACACCACCAGACTCACTTTAATTCATGAATAATCTGCACCTGTATGTGCAAGAAATAATGGCAGTTATGACAGAATTGCATTTAAAAATATTTATATAATATATAGATTTCTAAATACAATCATTCAGTACTCAATGATTGCTAACAAGGCATGACTTGAATTACTAAAAAATAATGATCTCTCAGACTCTCTCTCTCTCGATTCTGTCTCTTTCTTCTCTCTTACTTTCTTTCATCTCTTATTCCCTTTTTATTTCTCTTTTCTCTTATTTTTGTGTCTATTGTTATAGTGTTTGAAAATTTTGATCAAATGAATCGTTTGTAAGTAAAGTCTGTTTCGATTGAAAGAGTAGTCAAACGAAAAGCACTTCTCTCTCTCTCTCTCTCTCAATTCAATTATTTGAACTCAAATTACATTAAAGTCTAATTGCAGTGTTATTTTCTAAAAATAATTTGCGAATTAGTTTCTTGAAAATGCAGTGTCATTCATTAATTAGGTTTGAGATTTTTAATCTGGAAATTATCAAAATATATATAATTAGATAATTGAATTACATTTACTATAATTTATCAAACCAACAAATGTTTTCTTATTAATAGAGATTAGTATTTCTTTTATAAAAATAATAATTCAAAATAATAATAATAAAATAATAATTTGATTGAAAAAATACAATTCTTTACAAAATATTATACGCAAAATAATATAAAAATTGATAAATTATTGTTTATGAGTTACTGAAATTTCTGTATATTGAAAATTAATGATATTTATGTTAATGATTAAAGACATAATGAACAACATATAAAGAATTTAATATATTATAGCATTTTTCACAAAGTATTCAATAATTTTATAATGTTTTTATATAATATTTAGGAAAAAACAATTTTTGTATTAATCTAGTAAAATATATTTAATACAGAATTATAACTTATTACCGGTATATAAATATTTCTTGTATTGTTAAAAATAAGTTTGTTTAACATATAATGAATTCCTTAAGTCAAATAAAGAAAACAAGTTTCAATAATATTTAAAATTATAAGTTTGTTTTATTTTTAGTCTAAAAATAAGACTGCTATTTTAGTACATAAACTTATGTTATTGAAATCAATTTTATTAAAAACATTTGTAAAATAATTTCTACATTGTTGATCTTAAATAATGTAACTCTAAAATTGATTAATAAATTATTGTTTTAATAAACAAAACACAAAAGTGAGCAATGCAATTTTAGAATTTGTTGATTTGAGTGATTTGAGCGTTGGATACAATAGTGACAAAAATCTAAATCATTTGCTATAAAACTTTCACCAAAGCATAACTGTCTACACATTAACACAACTTTTGCTGAATAATAATGAGATAAATCAGGAAAAGAATACTTCCGTTAGACTGAGGAGTGATGGGAAGGAAAGTAAAGCCGATCTCTAATATTATTCGTGACTGTAATATAAGTGAAGATATGGGGATGAGTTGGGAATATGATAGCATTTCCATCAAATTTATCAAATATAATGCAATATTATGTGTTTCACTGCTGTATGTGTTGCTATTATTAACGCAAAATTATAGTATAGTACAGTATAGCTTATTTAATATTAACTCATTTATATTTCATAATACTATTCAATAACATCTTTTGTGTTATATCTGACAAATAAATGTTAAAATTTACAAGGCATCATAAATTTGTGTTTATCTTAATAAATTATTTTTTTAATTTACAAATACTGATATAAAAGACAGTTTTATATTTGAAAAGTGTCTTGTGGACATTTTTAAATTAATGTACACGTTGTTAAAAATGTAGTTAAAACACTATTAATAATTAAGGTATTTTACGAAAATGTCATTTAATCTTATTAAATATATTAATATAAATTTTTAAAGATAAAACATCATTTATTATTAAATACTGTATATCATTTACTATGCGTTTGAATTTAGTTGACATAACTTTATAATAGGTATAAAGTTCTCATTTTATTGAATTTTGGTGTACAATACATTTCACAAGGAATTTAAATAATTTATTAATTTTATTTATTATTTTATATAATATAATAATATATTCATAAATGATTTTTCATTATGACTAACGAGTAGTGCAAATGCATTTTATAGTGTGTTATCTATTATGAAACTCGTTAATATGGATGTGCCTGAAGTTAATAAATGGCAATAAACTTATGCTCAACTTTTCTCATTAAACCAAAGATAAAGTGTTTTGTTTTCATAAATTAAAAAAATCTTATCAAATATAGTATACATTTAATGCACATCATCAGGGTTTCTCTGAGGGAACTCCCGTTGATTCAGTGGATGCCTTGCATGACAAATGTCTTGAGCTGCCATTGTCTTACAAGTTATGCGTTCAAAGTTGTATTATTCATACAGTATTAATACCGATCCTATTTATAATAATAATACTATCAAAAAGAAATAGTTTTTCAAAATACAGTTATTTATGACATTAAATGGAGCGACACTTGCGATCGTTTCGTTTCCATATTTTATTCATACAGTATTAATACCGATCCTATTTATAATAATAATACTATCAAAAAGAAATAGTTTTTCAAAATACAGTTATTTATGACATTAAATGGAGCGACACTTGCGATCGTTTCGTTTCCATATTTTGAAGCAATAATTCATTTTAAAAATTTTTTTTAAGAGATAGAGCACAGGGATAGAGCACAGACACGACTGGAAAATGATTTTTTCATACCAAACAAAATTCGAGTTTTATTTTATTGATTTTCATGTCAAATCACTTCTACATTACGAGCGGTCATCGCATCTATCTTTTAGTTTAGTTTTATTGTGTGTTTCAATGAACTCATTATTTTCTTTAAACCCAAATCAAAAGAAAGTCTATTCTTTTAAAGTACACCAAAAGTACAGATAATACTTTGCTTTCTAGGAATCAAAACATCCCTAAAAGCACTGTCTGACTGACTCTCAGTATGTCATCGATTCTGTTGCCAACAAATCTCACACTTTAATGGTTGAGTCCAACTAACACTACAAACACATACATTACCCGTTTATAACTATCTGACCACACAGTTTCTTATCATATCATTAAGTTTGTGTCATTTTAATTATGCTTTTACAATATATTAGCTCTATGATAGGTATGGTAATTTACCATTGATAAATTAATGCTATTTAATGCACTTGTTTTTAATCTTGGAATTTTAAAATTGATATTAATTAATTATGTAGACATAGTGTAAATGACCTAGAGAGCATTTATATAAATGTACTTTATTATATTCATTAACAGAATTGATTGCAACAAGAATGTAGGCATCGATTGAAGTGTCAGTATTTTCAAGACTGATAGCCCTCTCATTAGTTGTGAATCTCTAAAATGAAATCATTTATAGAGAGATGAAAAATGAGCCAAAAAAACACTTTTCGTTTTAACAATAGATATGTTATGTTATTTAGAAGATAACACAACTCCAGTGAACTCAACACTGTGTTCACCCAATGCTCACTTCGATCCACAATTTAAACACTCAAATCACTACACTTTACATTCATTTCTCAAATCATTTCAATTTTAATGAATCGCTTAAAGTTTGAACAATATTTCAAATAATTATATCAATAGCATTAGGTTTTCAAATACATCTTATATCTGAAATAATTCTTTAAATGCATATTAGGATAAACTTTTATAATAAAGTTGTATTTTATTTAGAATTATAGTTTTAAAACATCATTCAAACTTTAAGAGATTTGAGTAAAATACATGGTTATTTTAATGATAATTATATTAATAGTGCTAAAAACAACATTAAAAATAAGTGTTTAATCAAGAGCGTACAAAGACATTGTAAATATTAATTGCGAAAGGTCTTTATTACAATAGATTTGTTATTAGTATAAGTGTCATTTCTGTTCCCAAATTATTCAAACCATTTTCAAATAGCAAATATATATACAATGTATTAGTAATGAAGAAGCAATTATTTATAAGAAAAGCCAACATATCTTCAATTTATTGTTCAAATTAAGCCATTATTAGAAAAAACAGATTCAATCACATAATAGTCACTAAATGGAGTACTTTTGCAAGAAATCGATATTTGGCTTCACTTGCAATCAGTTATAATTATTACATAAAATATAACAATTAAGTGAGAGATTGCGTACACAACTGAACATATAATCGTGATTCTCAACTATTTATCAATTTATTAATTCATTCAATACTTAATTAATTTTATTTTGCTTAAAATTTATCTCATTTTGAAAAATGAGTCCAAAATGACATGAGATTAAATGGTTTATGGTATCTCTTGTATGAAATAATTTATGCAATAATTGTTTTCTCTATTAATGAATCATTCATACAATGGCATAATCATTATTTTACCACAAACCATTTCTACATTAATGCTTTTAACAAATTCTCTCACAACCTAAATTATAATTATTGTTTTGTAACTCATAATAAATATTTTAGACAAATTCCTAAACATAACACTAATTTAACAATTCAATGTTTAAAATGTTTGTAATTTAGCAAATGATTATATTAAAACTGTTTTTATACCTTATAGTGTAGTTAACAAAATAAAGTTTGGAAAACTCTTAAAGTGAAAACAAAAGCACTTTCAATCATGTATGATATGATTTATTCTCAAATATGAATTCACATAAAATTGTTTAAATGGGTCCCACTTTGGTCATCATAGTTGTCATCCCATAAAACATTAGTTAGGCCATAAGTAAAACAATAGTTTTAAAATAAAAATTATTATTATTTGTGTTAGAGTGCAATCATATACTGTAACTAGTAAATTAATGTTAAGCAAGTCATAGATTTATTATTAAATATCCATGATATACTGTATTATATTACCAATTATTGACCAAAATGTATAATTATTATTTGTGTTAGAGTGCAATCATATACTGTAACTAGTAAATTAATGTTAAGCAAGTCATAGATTTATTATTAAATATCCATGATATACTGTATTATATTACCAATTATTGACCAAAATGTATAATTTATTAATATATCGTTTACAATAATTTACATATTCTTTAATCATATATTTGAATAAATAATTTATTAAAGGGTTATGAAGTAAAAGTCTGTAGTCTGTTAACCGGCTCATATCGTTCACTTTCATGTCTATGTCATTGGAGGCGCTGATGAATCTGCTGAAGGATCAGTCGAAGAATCGGCATTTGATTCGCTACTTGCAGCCGATTGGTCTTCAGGACTGTCTGTCTGAACCGTCTTTTTATTATCATTTTTCTCTTTTTTCTGTAGCTTTTGTCTCTCGATTTTCATTTGTTCCTCTGATTTGACAACTCCTTCGTTAGTATTGAACCCCTGGAAGCCTCCCAACTGTTTCCTCTTCTGCGCCTCTCTTTCTCTGAGTTCAGTCCCGCCTTCCGATAGTGTCCTTCCGTTTTTGAAAATGCCCTCAATTTTGGTGAATTGTTGTTTAGGTTTTGAGGGCTGACTCGGATCGAAATCATCAGCGCTTTCAGTGGTGTCCTCATCGGCGGCCACAGTGAATGACGGGTCAGCGCCGGCCTCACTGTGAGCCCAACCCCACGACAACTCGCACAACGAGTTGCACTCAATGTGTTTCAATGCGTTCTGTTCGGTGTAATCACTGCAGACACCCTTCTGGACACACGAGTGAATGAAAATGGTTTTATTGGTCTGTAGTTCCTTTCGGGTCGGCCTATCGATGTTACACACCATTTGGCCTATTCTTGCCATTAGTGACATCAATGCCAACAAATTTAATATTTTGTGCATTTTTAGAGTATGTATTGAAACATGAATCAAAACAGTCTAAAATTTAAATTTAAATATATCAGACATTAAAATTTAGCAAATGTGTTCAATGTTTTAATCAATTCAAATATATTGAATTACATTTTATCGCATAATAAGTGTAAAATTTATATGATTATTATTTTATAAATTTTAATAATTATAATTACAATTATTTCAATTATATTTATTAAATCATAGCAATAGTATAATCTTAATCTTAATGATTATTTAATATATTTATTTATATTTTTGTATTTTTCCAATATAATATTATTATACTTTGAGTTTATTTGCTGACAAATAAGTATTTTGAGATAATCCTCAAAATCCTTTTCTAAATCTTTTTCAGATAATATATTGTCTAAAAGTTTGTCAACATTTTCAGTATTATTGGACACTTTAATCGCTTTAATAAGACACTCGCGTAATGACAGCGTTTGCGAGAATTTATT
>CAJPVJ010000804.1:0-20335 GCA_905397405.1 Oppiella nova
GTGAGAAATAGAGGAATAGACACAAACCAAGTGAACATTGCATTCAATATTAGCCCTCAAATCAGCTCTCATTCCCTGATTGCAAATTATTCGCGTTATAAACATCTATCATATAAACTGTTCATGAGATTCTATGCATTTCAATACAGTTGTTATAATTATTCCCTTTTTTGTCACACAATTTCTATTTTAAGGTTTTCTATTCCTATTCAAATGTTTCCCTTTTACTCAACACACTTACCATTGATACTGAATGAAACTGTTATTTTATTATTTGTTTGCAAAAATTGAACTGTAGAATTGTTTTGAAATTGGATTCAATGCAAATATATTAGAAATTAGAATTGACTGATAAATCATGAGTGTGTGTGAGAGAGAGAGAGAGAAAGATTGGTTTTATTACGAAATTTATATGTATTTATATGTAATTAATGTTTATTCTATATACTACAATATAATATACTATATACTATATTAAAACAAATGCAAATTCCCAAAATGATCAGAGCTCTGTTATTAATAAGCAATTTTTATCAATAAGAAAAACAAAATTAGTTTACTTTATATTTGTTTATCTAAGAAATGAGTTATACTGTGCAAGAATTGATTGAAATGTTCAAAAACAGTTTGAACAACAGATTCATTGAAACACCGGTAGACATTTCGCTTGATATTTACAGTGAATTTCTAAATCTAGAATATTCTTTTATTAGACCTTTATCATCCCTAATAGAGTCAGAATCTTTTGTAAACTATGAAAATTCATATTCTGTATTAAAGATTTTAAACAATATTTAAAAATATACATCATAATTATTATTTAAATGAACATGAATTGGAAGAAAACAATGAAAATACTGAACAGTATATTGTTTTTGATTCAGTGATACAGTCTTTCTCTTCACTTATATTTTATTCTTATATTTGTAACGATTGTACTCAAAGTTCCGCCCTCTTTGACACACAACCCACCAATCATTTCATTAGTTATCCAAAAAATATCTACCGATCGATATCTCCATCCAAATCTCTCTCTCTCTCTCTCTCACACACACTCATGATTTATCAGTCAATTCTAATTTCTAATATATTTGCATTGAATCCAATTTCAAAACAATTCTACAGTTCAATTTTTGCGAACAAATAATAAAATAACAGATCTCTCTCTCTCTCTCACACACACTCATGATTTATCAGTCAATTCTAATTTCTAATATATTTGCATTGAATCCAATTTCAAAACAATTCTACAGTTCAATTTTTGCAAACAAATAATAAAATAACAGTTCAATGAATAACAAATATTTTAAAAATATTTTTCTTAAATTAAAATTTATTTTTATTTCAATTAAGAGATAATTCTTTGTCAAGTCGTGACTAGAATTTCGGTATATTTTAAGATTTTACTTTATATTCCATAAAGAAATAATATTTAACTATTGTTAGAAATTATTACAAAAATACATTTACATATTGTAAAAGTAAATATTAAAGATTTTTTAATACATATTATGTGCATAAGAGAAACGCCTATTGCATCGTAAGCTTCCACAGAGGAAATAAAGCACTTATTTTGTTTTGCAATACACTTACACTGTATTCACTTTTTATGTCTCAGTTCTAAACTTATAAAATTTTCTTTTTAGAGTTTTAGTGTATAGTGTATAAGAAATTGTGCTAGATATACTGCTTTTTGTTTGAGAAAATCATTAATTATTACTAATTAAAGTCTTTAGAATATTATTATAGCGTAAAATAAATGAAAGAAAAATGATGACAAAAATATGAATACAATGGACTCGCAGTGAGCGGCGTATGGATGCTGTGGATGGAGTTGTGCGGCACAGGTTGGCATAGCATAGGGTATGTCATAGTGTATAGCATAGTGTATGGTGTGGTATGTTATGGTGTGTTGTGAGCAGAGTTGGAGCACTTAGTGATCATTCGATGGGGTCCTCCCTCCGGATAAATAGGGCGTTACAGTGCGTCCGCAGTTTCATCTCTCTATTCTTGTCTTGTGTTTTATACACTATATTAGTATTATGAGGAACATTATGGTGCCGGTGCTTAGAGCCTAAGGCTGAACAGAGATACAGCTCATCCTCTCGATTCTCAGCAGGATTTCGAGGCTGAGGCTCGCGAATAAAGAAGCGGATAAAATATCTTTACAACTTTGAGTGACTCTCTCTATAAGTTTGTGTTTATAAAAAGCCAAAAGAGTTCAACAATTCTGTGGACACTTTCAAGTACTGCCAAAAGTGTTACCATAAGTTTGTCTGATCATTAAATTTTCATCGCGATGTCATTCTTGGCACTCGACTCTTGCTCGTGGCAGGTATGCTACCACTCATACATTCATTTCAATTATTCATCCTAAATGTTATGTATAAACAATTCATTTACACTCTCCTTTGCATTCAATACTTTCGATTAATTGATTTCTACATGCAATATATGTTTCATCGTATAATAATGTCTCAATTAAGTCTCATTACATATTCACCAGAATCTAAAGCTAACAGAATTTGACAAAAATTTCAAACTAATTTCAATTCTTGAATTGATTGTCAGTGTTTTGGTGAAAAGGTTTCCTTGTTGTCAAATACGATATAATCGAAAGTATTTTATTTATTTAAGTTTTTGTCAATGAAAGACAGTTACAAAAATATATTGTACGGATTGACAATAGATTTGTTGGCAATCTGTGTTATAGTAAATGACCTAAAGGTAGATAATCCACAAACGGTTTGACTGAGAGTCTGAGAGAAACTTTTCATTTAAAAGGCGGCCCATATCTTGGCTGACGGCTATTTCCACAATACTATAGACCTATATATTTATATGCAGACACTCGTGTCGGACTCCCACAGCCCTAAGGGTCAGCATAAAGTTACAACAGTAGCTGCAAATACTGTTTATATTACATCTCATGCCATAGAGTAAGTGCTTCTTTACGTTCAATGAATCGCTACGCCTATCATTAGCCAAAGGGGCAAAGATTTATGTTTGAAACTAAAACCTCCATCACTTCACTACCACTGCATCAGACTTTAACTGTTATGCTATCAATACAGTTATGCCATCATTGCTTACATTGAATGTTGTGTAAAATGTGACAAATATCTCAATTCATTACTTATTTCCATTTTGTCACCAAAATCACCAAAAGTATTGTTCCAAACGTTCAAAGGATGAGGTTTTAGCCCTCAATATGTCAGCTTCACTGCAATGCATACCAACCTTACAATGGAGTGACTGTTTGTAAACTCTCTAGAGTTCAATCATGTGATGGAGAAAACCAATGCTTTTGTATTATATTTGTGTAAATTATGTCTAATTGCTATGATTGGTAAGTAAATCGTGCTTGTGAATTAATGTCCACTTATACTAGATATTTACTCTGCTGTACATTAAGTCATAACATTTAAATACTATGTCATTTGTAATGTATTATAGAGTAGAATATTCATGTAGAATATTTGTGTTATTTTATAATTCTGTTTGCATGAATATTGTGTAAAAATAATTGAATGGATAATAACCGTAACCTTTAAACAAGGGATTCGTATAATATATTGTGATAAAGGGAAAGGACTTGAATGTCATGTTATGGTGCAGTGGAGTGGATGTGTTAAGTGTATGACAGCATCACATGACAGCTGCAGTAGTCATAAGTATGGGTCAGAATCTATCGGATTATCTTTCTGTTTGTCACAAATACCTCACTCCTATATTTAGGTTCAGGCACTGATTATTGCCATTTTGTCAGTTTGTCTGCTCTCTTATGCTCTCTTATATGAGCTCTTTTTAAAGTCGGGGTATAATCCCACTCATGAGTCGTGTGAGGCTTTCATTCAGTATCAATGGTAAGTGTGTTGAGTAAAAGGGAAACATTTGAATAGGAATAGAAAACCTTAAAATAGAAATTGTGTGACAAAAAAGGGAATAATTATAACAACTGTATTGAAATGCATAGTTGCATCAATGCATATTGAAATGCATCATGAACAGTTTATATGATAGATGTTTATAACGCGAATAATTTGCAATCAGGGAATGAGAGCTGATTTGAGGGCTAATATTGAATGCAATGTTCACTTGGTTTGTGTCTATTCCTCTATTTCTCACTTTGTTAGGGCAGTGTTGGAGGCAGTGATGCTGGCAATGGCACTGGTAGTATAGTTGTGGCAATTTTGTATTTCCCGTGGGCAACGACAGCAATATAGGTCTTCATATGTGTGTTTGACGTCTCAATATAAGTTGATCTATCATTTTGTCCCATAGGCCACAATGGATATGAGCAGAAAATAAATGCAATTTGTCAGTCAGAATGCCTGTGCCCTACACTCACATACTTTCATACTTTTGCTCAATTCTCTCTACATATTATGTCACAAATTGGCGAATCAATTGCTGTGCTATCGCTTCATTTCCACAGTATTATACAGTTATGTAGACTCTGATGGAGTAAAAGTGCCATAAAGGCTCTATACTACTAAATACTACATATACTACATACGACATCTCACATCTCACTGCTACTCTATATGCACTTATTGCACCATGCTAGAGAGAGAGAGAGAGAGAGAGAGAGAGAGAGAGAGATGCACATATTTGCCACTACATCCTCCCCCGAGTATATTTGTTAGCATTTGTATTAATACAGAACAACGACATTGCCTCCAATATAATAGACTTAACTGTCATTTCTAATGAAACACTATTTAATATAAATGTCTTCTTTTTCGTTGCAATCAAAATATTATAACTCTTTTTCATTTGTCATATCACTTGATCTAAAATTTTACTCAAATAGTGTATTATTTGTCTGTTAATTCCTGTGCATATCATTAGTATTATGTTTGGATTAATTAGAGCTCCAAATAATTGAATCAATTGTCCAAAAGTATTGTTCGTTTGCAGCCCAGGCTTAGTGCAGGAAAAGACATTTCAATCATAACAGCGAATATTCAATTGGATTAATCGTTGCGTTCAATGAAGTCCAGGTCTAGTCATCGAAAGCATTAATAGACTAAAAGGAGAACTGTTTGCTTATAAAATTATGCCTCCGATGAGGGATAGCCTGTTTGGTATAGACATTAGACATTCACGCTTTCGACGGCATATTCGCTCGACTCGGCGCTGCTCTGTTCAACTCGAGCCTCGACTCGACCGACTCTATTGTCTAGGATTGCATCTCTCTCTCTCTCTCTCTCTCTCTCTCTCTCTCGATATTCAACATTTAGCCCCAAATTTCATGCCATAACTGTGTGTATAGTTTATGAGCTGACACTACAGTATATTTTATCAAATTTGCATTTTGTTGTTCATTGTATATCATTGAATATGATATGGTTTATGGTTAGAGTGTGTGCACAAAATATCGAGGATTCTATGGTTTTGGTGTAGAGTATTGTCAATGAATTGAATGCTAATATGTTTTGTGATATCTTTATTATAAAAAGCAGTTTCCATACAAAAGCAGATATTTCTATAACAGAGTATTGTATATAACATATAATATACGCACACATTGTTAGCAATATTGAAGAGCTGAGACTGGTTTCATGTCTAACATTGTTCGGTCTCATTCAGCATCAGGTCTGAGCTGAGCCCCCGTTCCCCTCGTTATTGCATACATATTCAGTCGAGTTGTTCCACTCTCTCGGGAGTTTGTATTGAATTGTCGCTTATCTTGAATGGTAGCACTGGTAGACTCCCGGTGTGTATGCACTGCACTCTCTTTTTAGGCAGAGCTTCGCACCTCTTTATAATGCCATACGAGAGCCAAACAAATGTGTTGGTTGTGGTTAATGAGACAGACGTTTAAAGCCCATAAAGCGGTGTATCAATGATTATACACGTCGTGTGATTGCATAAATAGAGGAAATGGTGGCCACAATACATACACTCACGAACAACTACATTACACATCCACTCCATTCACTCCATTCATTTTGCTATTAACTATGCGTTTCTTTATGCAAATTACTATATCTAAACATTTATCAATAGTTATCAATGCATTCAATGTATATTACAATTTGTCTCTAATTGAGGTCTCATTCGACTCATTAACAATCCATTTGTAATTACTGTCAGATAATTCATCTTTACTTAAATCAACGCTAAGGCGTGAAACAGAAATTGTTTTTTAAAACATTTTTCCAATTTTTAATTATTTTTTCAAATAAATTCTTTAAATAACTAATAGTTTTTTCCAAAAAATATTTAATAATTAGTTGACTCGTTGTCTCTGTGTTTCAAATGAATCGATAACTGCAAAGAGTGGCCACAAAATGCAAATTGAATTTTGAATTCTTGTTTTAACACAAACACTGTAAGAGAGGGCTGTATTTGGAGGTGCTTTTGAAGTAAGTTTTCATTTATAAAGCATCAGATAATTCATTAAAACTAATATGAATTCCTAATATTATTACAAGTTTTACACTTTACATAATTCCTATAGAAGCCTGTGTTGGGCTCAATATATTCAATCATGCAATGCGTGAGCACCTTATGTCAGGGATTGCATAAACTGGAGATTCAACTAAATTTAAAACAATAGCTGAGAGAATGAAATTTATATCAATCATTGGCAACGACCTCCGAGTAAGAGGAATCGATTTCAATCAATCATTATTAGTGACATAAGGATATAACCTTATGTTTGAATCAATCGTCAATAAATATGATTAGAAACCCACCACAGCTTTGCACCCATGCACTTCTCTATACTATACCAACACAATGTATTCTTAATACTTATATAATGGACTATAGTTTTATTGTACTGTAAACAACACAACTCCCATTATATCCACCATTTCTCAGATCACTAACAGAATCCAAATAATTTTCATGTATTACTAATATTTTGTGTTATTACTACAGTATTTGTTTGTGTTGCAAAACTTAATTCCCTTTCAAATTGAAGAAATTTGTCACAAAAATATGATTTCAATATATAACACATGAAGGAAAGGATGGCTTCCTTTTTGCACTACTTTTCCTAATTTGAATACTCGGCGAATAGAGCTGTTACTTATGAAAATGTATTATATATTATATAAAAATAAATATACTGTACATGAATTGTATGGAAAAGTATTTCTATTTTATTTTTGCTTCCATTCTCTTTCTCTTATTTTTTCATTTTTAACTCTCATATCAAACAAAAATCGATATTTTCTGCTCCACTGAAAATACTTAGCCGCCGGCGGATTAGCTATGAGTTGAGATGAGTTGTGTTGTGCCGTATTAGGTGTGAGCCGTAATTTCGTAGCGCGACACACAATAAATGAAATTTGATATAATTTATATCATATAAACTACTTTTGATTTCTACATTTGCCTAGATTAAATGCGTGCATTTGTTTTAATTGAACAATTTTTATGTATTACCGATTTGTTCAAATAATCGTCAATCTATTTTTAGAGTTCATGTAATGTCTGTGAATTGAAAATAAATAATTATAAAACTTTAGGTCATACCTAGTTTTAGTTAATACCGTATGTTTTGTTTTATTTAATTTAGATCCAAAAATTAATGTATTGTAATATACTATATTAATTATTTTAGTTATTATAAAAATTCATTTATTTTTGGACAAGTGTATTGTCTGACACAAAGTCAGATTTTATAATAAATTAATAAAAACATTAGTTTAGATCATATGATAAGAATATATAATTATATTCAATGTATTAATATGAAGTCCCAATGATTGAAAACTTCCACATCAAGTATTTCTATTAACTTACTATATAAATGAAATTAAATAAATGTATTTAAAAGAGAGTGGACTTATAATTGTATTTTTAAAAACGAAAACATTTAAATGAGTGGATGTGTTGGATGTGTTGGATATGTTTGCATGAATTATATGTTTAATATTGTTATATAGTTTGATATAATAGAGGATTGCGTGCTCTCAAGCAATATATTGTAGAGAAATAGTAATCTTTAGTAAAAGAGATTTTGAGCCGCACTTAGCCATCGAAAAGGTATATACAGTACAGGGTTTATAATATAAGAAATCATATGAGTATTTCGTTGGTTACCTCATCGTAAGGTTAAAGTGAGACAACACCACAAGAATATTAATGTGAGTGAAATGCAGTGCACTTTAAGACAAAAAAAGTTGAACTAAACTGCAATAAGTTGTATGAAATTGTCAGCTAAGCTGTTGAGGACTACATTTCCAGACATTACATCACTGTATAGCCGATAAGTAGGGGACTACTAAATGATTGATTTTTCTAAATAAGGGTCCAAACATGTAATTAGATTACAAGCATTAATATTATTGAGTTCATCCCCTAAATTGCTCACTAAAGCCAACACCGCGTCTATAGCCTATGTGCTGATCCCTTTCCCCTTTCGTATTAATATATTTAGATAAGTCGATGATCACAGAAGACAACGATTCTCTCGTACGTCAACCTGTCTTTTCTCACGCTTTCCTAACTTAACATATTTTTTATAGCTATGGCTCAGCACTGCTATAAAATTGCTCAGAATTTGCTGTAAAAAGAAATACTACTCTCCTTCTGAGCACCTCTTCCACTATTGCACTCCCAATACCGTATGTGTTACTCCAGTCTCTCTCAATGCATGACCACTCACTCTATCGCACCTCCAGTCAAACCAATACGACATACTGTGTGTACCCGAACTAATTGAAACCTATTATTTGTCTAAAAACTCACTTTAAATCTCTTATTAAAATAATCTGTGATTTGAATTTCAAAATAGTTTCCATTAAATTCTGATTCAGACAACAATTAAATAGAATTTAATTGTAATGAATTGCCTTCTATGCCATTAAAATCTGTAAAACTATACTCATTTTCACAAGAATTTCTAAATGAGGGTGAATTTTATACATAAAACTGATAAATTATTTGCTAAACAAATGATTTTTAATAGATATTCAGTAAAGACGACACGAATTTAGCATTTTTACAGACAATAGTGTAAGCAATTAATTTAAAGTTAGGCTTCAATTAATTATATAGTTTAAGACAATTTATTGATAAATAAGTAATAATTATAAACTATATTACAAAATTAATTGAGTTTTAAATATAAAAATTTTGATACAAACTAAGTTACATGAAATATTGAATATAATTAGCAAGTAATAAAAAATTCAAATCTGTTCTCAAGCAATAGATTGAAAACTTTAAAAAATTTCGCATTTTTGCACATTTATTACAAAATAGTTTATATGCAGTAAAACGAGTTTTTTCAATAATAAATAAACATTTATAGAGATTTAAACTTACAATTTTAGAGTCAATAAAAAGATCTTATTTTTTGTTTGTTTTAAACGTATGTGAAAGTGACACCAGATTTAGTCGGTTTGCATTTCACTGCACCTGAACTTCACGTTAATTCCTTGAGTAGTCATTCATCTAAACCTCTAATAATTGAATGACTTTTTCATTAAGTCTTTCATTTTCACAAATATTTTGGTTTTACTATAAACAAGGGTTTACTTCAAATACAACTTTATAGAATTTCTTTTTAAAACGTTAGCTTGTTGTTGAATTATTTTAAGTTATTTCAAAGTTTTTATTTTCATTGTGGTTATTTACTATATATATAAAATTTCTAAAAGCAATTATTGTGAATTTATAGTACAATTTAACTATATTTTAGTTTTCAAGTCATTAAATAGAATTTGTATTTGGATTTAGTGTAAAATTTCTTTAAGCATTTATTACTTATGTTCATTTGCATTTAATCTAATTTATATTTTTAATTCACCAAGAAAAATACTTTTAAAATTAAATATAAATTAGGCATTTAATAGTAATGACATTGATACACTATCAAAATTGCATAATTTAAAAATAGTATTTTATACTCTAAATGACTGTTGCTTAGATTGCCTAAATATTTATGATTTATTTGGATATATTCTACAAATTCTAAAATATAGAATAATATAAAATACAGAACAATGACTGAAATACCGTAGAGTATAATAACAATAAATAATACATGGAAAATATGTATCTACCATAGAGTGTAGGCCGACATGAATGCCCTGAAAATTGGCAGCGATTTGTAGTCGTCTAACAATGATGTCAATGAGGGACTGATGACTTGGATCTGAATATTTTGCAAATAATATTCATATTAGAAGAATGTGAGGAATTGGAGGGTTGAGAGCACTCACGCACTCATGTTTATGACTGTCTCCTATCCTACAGTACACCTATTGATGAGATAATATGTATATTCTATACGATTAGAAAGCAATGCATGAATAGTGTATTAGACGCGCTTCAATAAACTAATATAATTGTAACAATATATTGATTTTTTGCACATAAATTATTTTTCTACGCCATCGTATAGTAATAAAGTGTAATATAATATAATTAAACAGTCGTGCAATCAATTGAATGCTTTGATTTAAAATACTATTGATAGGATACAAAGGAAAACGCTGAATATGCTGTTGTAGTATATAAATAACATATGAGAGTTAAATAGTGAATAAAATTACTTGTATTACACGCTTGGTTTCTTGTTTACTGTAACTCATAGACTACAACACAATCTCTTTCTAAATCACAACCTGTTTGAGAAAAATTAAAAGAAACAAAAACACATAATTCACACATCATTTCTATTCAATAGGTGTTAGATATTAACATAAACTGAACGGACGTCTCACTTGTAATTGTTATCCCTTTTTAATATTCATACCCAACTATTATATGAATTCTTAATTAATTTTTCTTGTTATGTAAGTACGAAATGTAATATGCATTTCAAATTTCATATAATCTTTTATCTATAGGCAATAGTAATAATTAAATAGCATTCAATTTAAATAAATATCGTTATTATAGTTAATTAAGACATCCTAATGAGGTTCTTATTAATATTAATAAGTTTTTAGTATTTAAACTTTTTAAATAAGATTTATTTTATATAACAAGTTATTTCTTTGATTTATTAGAAACTATAAATATAATTAAATAAGATATTACATTTAACTTGATAACTGAAAACTTTGCAGTTTTATTCAAATTTTGTTTATCGCTTTGAAAATAGGAGCAAAAAATGAGATATTTTTATTGTAAATTAATCTAAAAAATTAATGAGAAAATAATAGTTTATATAATTAAATCAAAGAATTAATTAATGTATATCTTTGAATAACAAATTGAATGCATTTTATTGGCATTTATAAAGATTATATATTCAAAACAATTATTTTTGTTTTTGTTCATAAGAGGCAAAAATAAAAATTAATAAAAACAAAAACAAATTTCTCATGAATTGTAATACAGAAGTTAACTAAAAGTAGAAATACTTTAATTGGAATTTAATGGAAATTTTATTGTTTTTAAACTCAAGTAAACAAATAACGAATCGATAACAAGCACTTAAATTGTTTAAACGATAATTATTTAGCTTAATAATAAACCTTATTTTACATTTATTTCGGAAATATAGACATGAAATTAAATTTAAATTGTGGGAATTAAAAATAAATATTAAATACATTTTGAAACATTTTGAAAAATATTCTAATAATAGAAAATTACTTTATATTATGAGACATTTCTGACATTTGCTGTAAAATAGTGTTTATAATAAAAATCTCATATATTCATACATGAGTTTAATATTAATATTAAAGAATACGAGTGTTTAGTTTGCAAATAGTGTAGTAAAGCATGCGCTCAACTCAATGACCTCAACATATTGTATAATAATTGTAATCATATATTCACTTCACATCATTGAAAGTTTCAGTCATTTCTGTAATTCTATGCAAAAGACATTTGAAATCTTTAAAATCAAATCAAACTATTTTAATAACACTAAAATTCATTGTTTTATGAACTGTACTATAGATAACTATAGTATTGGTTTACATTTGTTATTCAAATATCGTATCATTGATATTCAACACTATATTTGATATAAGTTTGAACAGGTTTGGACACTTGAGAAATATTCTGAATGTTTTACACACAATTCAATGTTGAATAGAGAACTGAATGAACAGTTTTGATCATTTCAGGAGAAATGGATCCAACATTGGGCTAATGTTTGAGTTACCGGTGCTGTTGTCGTCTAACACATTGTGTGATGAATGATATTCCATAGAGAATGAAGGCTTTCAATAGTGTAATGTTTAATCTCATAGAGAATCTCTTATTTTGTGTGATAATACGGCACTCATATAGTGCACATACTGTAGAAAATCGGCCACTTTTTTACTGATTACATAATGCAGTGCCGTTTAGGATCAGAATGGAGAGAGGTATTGGGTATTGGATATTGGGTTAGACATGCATTCTTTACTGTGAAGCCCTAAACTAATCCACTTGTGTTTTGTTGTATATGTATAGCGAGTGGAGAACACAATTAGTTTGTAATGCTATCAACACATCTGCCCGTTTGACTCATTGCACTACAACTCAACTCTATTTATGGAATATACTGTCCATTGCATTGGGCTTTATATCTAATATTTGAGTATTTTTGAAATTTTCGATATTTTCTGATAATTTTTTGTTAATAGAAGGTTTGAGTCAAAATCAAACTATCGATCTCTTGACTCTCTCTCTCTCTCTCTCTCTCTCTTTCTCTCTCTCTCTCTCTATGTTTCATAAAAAACATTTTTAGTATATTTTAAGAGAATTATGGATTCCATGAATTGCTTTTACCCGGAAATTCAATGATGAGAAGCACTGAATGAAAGACAAACTGTAAGCACATGTATGGATGCAAAATGATATGATGCTCGCCTAATGCTACCAGTGCTGCAAAAATGGTTGTGTAAATGATTTGGTCTCATCCATAACATGTCGATTATGTGCTTTTTTGTGGATTAAACGTAAAGAACTGCAGACATGAAGACCAATACAATGATTATAAGTACCAAAAAGCAGTCCATTTGTATAATACAAAAAGTAGTTCCCATTTTGTCGCACATCCCCTCACAGGGGACTGACTCTGTGATAAGAAAACGGAAACTAAGGTACGGTATATCAGCAGAGACTGAATATTTTTGATCAATCTTTCTAACAGTACGTCTCGAGTCTCAGTTCCCATCCCCTCGGCCTCCCTTCCCTTCACATCTCTCCTTCTGACTCACAATATTGACAGCAATGGTTGCTTTCGTGCCGAATATGTCTGTTGAGTGGTTAGTCCGCATGACTTACTCATAGAGAGTATGTTTTATTGAAAATTTGTTTTATTCTCCCTTTTCTCTACTCATGTCCGACCATCTCATGCGAGAGTTATTTTTATAATTCTCTTCCAACCATTGCCTACAATGTTATTGAATGACTGAATAAACTTCAATTAAATATAAGAATCAAATAGAGAGAGAGAGAGAGAGAGAGAGAGAGAGAGACCTGGAATATAGTGACCATAAAATGAATTTGTTTCGAAAGCAACTATAATTAGAAACCGGGGTACGGGCTATACAGCTAAACCTGTGTTTATTAGAAATACAGTATTTGTATTATAAGATAATTGGGTAGCATTTGAAATGTTTAAATGTTAGCACTTATGGCATAAATGATTGTCTTAAATGTGGAGTCAATGTTAACTTATTTTATGGACACAAACAGAATGAATGAGTTATCAATAAATTCTTGAAGAGCTGACGCTATCATTGAAAAAGTGTCCGCTTTTTTAGATTTATTTCTAAATAGAAAGAAAAAAAAGCAGTTTTCGTAAGGCTTTGAGGCTGTGATAAGAAGGCTGTTTCGCCTCTGGCTGTGAGGCAGGCATTGCTTGCATTGCTTTCGAGGCATTTATAAAGTATAACAGGAATTGGATGGAGAAGAGAGAGACTTTGATTACGCGATCCTCTGATCCTGTGATCTGTTGTGCACTTCTACCGAATCATAGGTTAGACTCGTATGCAAAATATAACTCATATCTCAATTTGTTATGATTATTATTATTTCAATTTTATTGACATCCACTCAGACATCAATATACTAACCAACGTCTCATATATTTGTTTGTTTATTATGTATTGCACTCTGTTTTCTTATACATATTTATAAGGTTTAAATGTTTTTCACTAAAATTGTTTGACCCAAAGATGTTTTGATTTGTTTTTTTCTGCCAAAATATTTTACAATCGCATTAAAAACAGATTTCATTTTTGCGATAAATGTTTGTATATTCATTCAAAACCGATAAACATGTGTTATATGAGAAGTAACCAAAAAAATAAGTCAATATTTAAATAATTTTGTAATGACTTATATTTAAGACTGAACTGTTCGTTATTTGGACTTTTTAGACGCAAAGAAAATGTTTGTGAAGTTTATCTCAAGTGAATAACACACTGAATGGTTTGAGTAATACCTAATGAATGTGTGAAGTGAGTGAACGCCAGAGGAAAGCAACTCATCCAAACCCATCCAAACCCATCCAAACCATTGCCATTCAGTTTTATTGCTATGAAATGGAGGTAATAAAAGATATCAATATTAATACATTTGAAACTATTTACTTGCTAACTCAATAACATTTAAGGCCATATTATTTCATAATTAATTGTCAATAATTTTGTCGAAATGTTTCTATTCTTATGTATATATTGTAACAAAAATTCTTGAAATGAGCAAATATTTTGTCAATAATTACTAGTTAGTGCTGTAAAAGGCATTACACTAACATTGCAGTACATATACAATACGGTGTGGATATTCTGGTGAATATTATTTCCTAAACATATAATTGTGTGGAGTGGTAATGTATTTCAGGTAGATTTTCATTACAGTTTGGGACAAAACTAAGTTAATAGCAGTATCATTAGCAATGGCTCCTCCTTATGAAGGGAATGAGTGGATGGGACAGAGCCGGCACAGGGCATAGATAGGCCCCATAGGGTGTCATCACTCATCCCGTGTTGGCAAGACTTTTCTTCTTCCTTCGCTCTCTTATATTGTGAACGCATTGATTCGTATCACTCATGAAGTGCTTGTTTTGCTCTTTTTGTGTCTTCAATACCTGAGAAGTGTTTATGTCTTCCATTGTATAGTTTCTTGCAATCATTCATTACATTACTATTTATATTATTCATCAATACATTGCCTTATTAATACAACATTTTCGGTTTAATTATTAATTTCTCTCGAGTATTTAAAATGTAATCATTTATATGATATTGAATTTGTGTCACGCATTTGATGTCATCCGTAATAATTGTTCAGTTTATGCGAGAAAGAAGTTTTTGCCAGATTTTCGTTCAATTCCTATTTTAAGAGTTTTATTCAATTGTATTAATTAAAGAGTGGAAACAAAACATTCTCTCATTTATTTTCAAGTCTTTACACTATTTTTATAATCGAAAATTGTTTCGTTATTCAATTTACGATATATTCCGCAAAAAGAAGTATTTCATTGTACGGTACAAACGGTTCAGTGAATTGAGAGTTAAATCTCGAAAGGCATGAAGTTTTTGAACGAAAAATAATGAAGATTTTATTGACGCAAAAGCTATTATTGGAAACCAAAAGGTGTGCATAAAAATTGTTTTTGGCCTCTAATAAGAGAATATTTATTAGTGACTCAGAATATAGTGAACACTTCTATACTTATAAAGTATAAAAGTCCTGATATGTTGCGGACAGACTCTCCAGCGGGAACGCCAACAACACTGGTAGGTGTACTCCACATCACTATATAATATATCACTCATGCTTTCTAGTCTTTCAATGAACCACTTGTCTCACGTGTATTTGCTATCCATTGCCTATTCATTGCATTCTCTCCTAAATTATATGAAATTCTCTTTAAAGACAAAAGGGATTGCCGTAAATCATGTGTAGTTCGCAAAGTAATCGCAATTTGCTATTAGTTTTCTACATTTATATCTTCATCCACTCTCTGCCATCCCAGTGCCTGCCATCCCAGTGCCAGAGTTAGAGTCAGAGTTCTTTGGCCCCATTAAATATGTTTGTCCGTCACGTCTCTCTACCACTAAGACTATGAGTTTTTAGGTAACTTTTGCCGTCAAAAACATCCTCTTTTTTGGTCATTCTCTGGAAACCCAATCTCAGACTCAGGCCATTGAACTGAACACTCATTTTTCATTAACTATACTCTATTCGACTATTCCTACAATACTTTGTATATTCATATTTACATCATTTCATAAACACAATCAATGCTCACAGTATCTGCTTTCAACCAAATACAGAGTTAACTGTTTTTGACTCTTAAATAAAAATATAAAACCATTTCTTGCACTGTAAGATACTCTCGGTTATAGCCTTATGTTAATCTATCATGAATTCAATGTCTACTACAATATTAAGTCGTTGATGACATTTGCTGTCAAATCACAACTATTTTCCATAACATTATTCTCTTCACAAGAAAAGAGACAATAATAAAGATTTTTTCGTGAAATACATTTTGAGATAGTTTTTGGTTCGCTTAACACACTCTTCTCGTAATGGCTTTCAATGCTTTCGACTCATTAATGGTGTGACAGCTTTGGCACTAATAATGGCTGTTATATAACAAAACATATTGTTTTTTACTTCCATTCAAAACTTTTGTGTGCAAACATTTAGTGTTTGCCATTCATTGCTTTCTTATCACTCGATCTTTACTTTATGTGAAATAAAATACACTTTGAGACTAAATTCAATGCATTAGCAATTATGGTCAACTAAGCTTACTTTCTCTATTAATTAGTCTATTATAATAGACTAGACTAATGCTAATATTTTTCAATTGTCTATTAGTTAAGTCTCAATGATTAGCAAAATTATTAAGTAGAGTTTTCATATACTAAGACTAAGGTGATATAAGTCTTAAATTCACAAATTCCAAGTTGACATTGACAACATTATTTTAAATAAATCTATTGATTTTCCATAAGAAAGCTGTTTAGATTTTAAATTTACTTAAAATACATATTATTAAAGTATGTATAATAATAGTGTAGTGTATATAATAACATAAGTAAAATTACCTAAGAATGATTATTAAATTGAATTTTATTAATAGAAATAAACATTAACTATCAATTTGTACATTTGATAGTATGCAATGAGATAAATTTGTATTTAATAAATTGTTGAGGTATTAAGTTAAATTTGAATGACCCTGATTATGATACTATATTTAGTATATAAAATTGATTTTCAAGCATAGAATCCATTAATTTGATGGATCCTTACATGTTTAATCAAACTATTAATTAATTGTGAGATATATTTAGTTGTCTACTCCAAACCTAATCTCTCATAATTACACATTACTTTTGATGGTTAGGGAAAGTAAAGTAATTTTACACTTATTAAGAAATCCTAAGCGTTATTTAACAAAACAAACTTGTATCAGAAGCAATTTTTAATTGAATGTAATATATAGAATGTTAATAAATTATTTATAAGATGAATTTACCAATATAAACATTTAATTACTAATTAAAATAAATTGCAATAGTTTTATATGAAAGTTTTTTCCAAATAAAACTGTAAATTTCAGGATTATATACTTTACGAGTTAGATAACAGTACGAGTTTGAAATAAACAAATAATCAAAATAAATGAATTTGATTTTATTGTTATACAGTATTAACCAGTAAGAAAATTATTATTTTTATTAAAAACAACAATACCGTAATAATATCTTACAAATTTTACTTCTTTAAGAACTTCTGTTAAAATTTTCTTGTTGTTGAGAGCATTAAATAAAGTTTTTACACACTTTAAGGTTTGAGGCAAAAAACATTTCATGACGACTATTATGGGTTTGAATGAATGCACTTATTTGGGGTACTCTTGTTTGCCTCCTCTCTCCCTTTCATTACCCTTTCATTGCAAGTGAGATAAGAGTGGGTTTTGGTAAATGGTTTCACTCTTTGTTGAATACTTTTTATTAGATTTCATTTAACTATTATTATAATTATTTTATATCCAAATAAGCGCTACTCTTGTGGTGTGAGTCGAGGGCTAAACAATAGCATCGAAAACACAAACAATAGTCTCATTAAAGTTTGGATTCACTTCTATTGTGTCCATTATATCGTTGATGTATTGGATTACAAATACAAATAATGATTATTATTACAAATCAAATACCGATTTATCAATTATGACAAGAGATTTATGTTTTGTGTGAACATAAAAGAAATTAGCAATTCTTGGACTCTATTTATGCGAAAATAACATCACATAATGGCTAATGAAATGCACCTGTTTTTTACTTTCGGTATAATTTATCCGGAAATGATTTTTTGTGGAGTTTAGTCGACTTTATAGTTATAACTCATAATTTTATGTATCTATAGATTATATAATCCGAGGCATTCAATCAAATTCCAGTCTCTCCACCTTTTTTCATAATAATAGGTTTTGAGCGCATTTTTTCCCAGCAAACTATCGTATACTTATGTGGTAGCAAAACACAGTGCCATTAGGTTCGGCCCATTATGGCTATGGCTCAGCCATTATTACTGATTGGTATTCAAGGGAGGAGAGCCTAAGAAATTACATTAACGATAGTGTTTATCAACTAATGTATACATTGTTTCTAAATGTATTCAATTTCTTGAATTCAACGACTCTTATAATGTTTTCAAAGAATTTTCTTTTAGATATCAGAGCCTAAGATAATTGTGAACACAATAACACTATAGACTCCACTATTATAATAGTATCGGTTAATGTCTTTCTTACAAACAAATCCATAGCATATTAAACACTCATTTAGAAAAAATGAGAATTCATTTGTGATAAGAACTCGAACCCAAGAATTTATTTAAATTTGTTTTTCAAAGAATTGATAATAACTTTAACAATCAGACATTTAATAGTGTATGTTTGCTTCAACCTCACATTTTGTGATTTTTTTTATCAAACTTTTTTGCCAATAAAAATCCATAATTTGTTTTTCTGTAACTCTATATAATATGAGATAAGAATTCAATCAAATGTTTGACACAATTATATTCGTGAGACGCGCGCCCGTGGGGTGCGATTTGAGCCCATTATCACTATAAGCCTTAACATCACATTCATTTCAAACTCATATACTATTCAATAAAATAGTATCTAATGTTCACAAATCTAATGTGAGTTTAGAAACACGTTTAATGGGTATTCCGTTCACAATCTTTATATTATTTTATAAACTCTTTTTATAATAATGTTCTTTAAGTCATAAGTTGTTTATTTTTAAAGAAATTCTATACAATATAATATAATGTTCACTACTTTGTTATAGTATTTTTGATTCATTTTTCAATTTGTTATCACAAAGAAATTCTTAAATTGAATTCTTTTATCTTTTATAGAAAAGAGAAAATGAAATTAAATTCTTTGAAATAACGAAAATGAGAAAATTATTACCATTTTGTAAGACATTGTCTATAAATTATCAAAATCATTTTAATGTATGGTTTGAGCGTATTATTAGTAATTCTTGAATTTTTAAGTCAAACTAATTTTGTCTGAAAATACATTAAAGTGATGGTTGAGTGCAGTCCTATCATTAAATGAGGAGAGAGTGAGAGGGTATGCAACCCAGGGATGGAATTATTGGTCGCAAAGATTGAACTAATTTTGGTTGTGTTTTGTGTCTGTATTTGGGTTTCGATTGTTTGTAAGTCTGCCCTCAGATCACTATTAATGGCTAAGTGTTGGCTATGACTATGTCTGTGGCAATTGAGGCCTAATTGCGACATTTTCCACATTTTCATCGGAACGTGCGATTGCATACATAACTAACTGACTAAATAATAGGGGATCCGATATTCACTGTACCCCTCCAAATGGGTATTACCATTATTTGCACCGCCATTCGGCTAGGGTTTCATATAATAAGCAGTGTTTAGTTCACTTTTTTTTCTTTCAAACGACTCATCCCCTCCCAAGTTTTGCATTTAATTGCATCCCTAACCCATAAAACAAATCGTCTTTTGCACTACACTTTACATATTCACCTGCACTGCACTGGCATTCACTTACAGTGCAGTGAAATATATGCACTAAATATACGCTTTGGTTATAAGATAGGAAATCAAAATATGTTGAAAATTATCTGAATATAGAAAAAGCAAAATCAAAGTAAAAAATGAAACTTAATTTCTAAATACCTGTATAATGCATACTGTATATTTTTGTTTTTAATATATGGGCACTCATTTGTGTACTCAGTATACCTTAGCCCATACTCTATTGAATCATAATATCATTCATTATTGCGGCTAATTTTGCTGATAGACATCCAAATAACACGTTTGCATTCATGTTCCCAGAATTTATTACAATATTTTCTATTTAAATATTCAATACTTAAACTCTTTAAAC